>OY720444.1:13145812-13170549 GCA_963082915.1 Dolichopus griseipennis | reverse complement strand
TTAAGTAATGAATGTCGAATACGAATCACAGGCTAAATTATGTATATATCGTATAGTCTGTGAAAAAATTACTATATTTTCTATTTTTCTTTAGCACAAGGCTGCAATTAATAAAAAAGTGTTTCCGAAATGAGTACAAATAACTGTAAATGCTTCCAAAACCATATTAATAATAATTTAATTGTTATAGGCTTCCTAGGTGTTGCTTATATTAGCTGTTTTTCCTACTTGTATTATTAGTTTATCTTAACTTGTATTATTAAAATTTGCTGACGGTCCTTTAAATGCTCCTTAAATCCTCAAAATTCACTATTAAAAACTCTTTTATCCCAACTGAGGTTCCCTTTTAAGCACCAATTTCTAAACTTTGGACAAAACTAAAACAAAGAAGTTAAATAATATTTTATTTTATTTATTTTTATTTAAATTATTTCTTTTATATATTTTTATATTTAATTCTTTTGAATTTTTTATTAAAATAATATGGGAAATATTTATCATGTTGAGTAAGATCCAGATATAAAATATTACCATTTTCTGTTCACATTGTGATTCATCAGTAAAAACAATAGAGTATTATTTAAGTATTACACTAAACTGAATAAAAACAATTGAACCCCCAAATGTATCTGTAGATAGAATCTTAGACACAATATAAAGCATTACAGAAATAATCCTCCCACAAAAGACAAATTATTGCAAAAGATTAAGAAAAAATGACAATATACTCGTCATCTTAAACAATATCAAGATTTAATTCAACAAAAAAGAGAAACTTCCAGCGGAAATATGAGAAAAATCCCGGAGTCATATATCCCTCGGGGGCTTAGGACCAAAAACTAAGCCAAAAGACCCCAAGAGATTGTAACTCGAATGAATGAACCAAAAGTCCTCTCGGAAGTTATGAATCAAAAAATAAGTTAAAAGACCTTGAGAGGTTATAACTCGATTGAGTGAGTCGGAAGATCCTTGGGAATTAAACTTATTCACATGTTTGAAAATATAATGGGAAATTATGTGTCATTTTTGGGGGACTTCACACTCACTTGTCAAAGTTTTGATCTCTCGGGGACTTTTTACTTATTTTTTGAGGTATAAATCCCCGAAGATTCTCATACATATGAAAATATAATAGCATATTATGTATTATTTTAGGGGAGTCTAAACCCACATGTCAGAGTCGTAATCTCTCCGAGACTTTTGGCTTATTTTTTGGGTATAAATCCCTGAGGGACATTTATCAAATAACCTTCTACCACACGTTGTTTCTATAACTTCCAAAACTTTTGTAAAAGATTAGGAAACAAATAAAAAATAATAAAATACTTAAAGAATTAATTTCCATGCTAGTTTTTATAATAAAAGAGGAAACTTCTATGGGTGGGATAACATAAATGTTATTATTACAAGTAAGTATATCCTAAAAATCATTGTTTGATAAGAAACAATAAAAACTTATTTAAGATTATTTTCTATAAGTAGGCGGAAATTGATGATAGTTCATAAATTTTTTCATCTTGTACGGGGTTAATATCAAGTCATCGGAAGATATCAAAATAAGCACCACATGCTTATAGTTTTCAACTAGTCAAACTAAATACACCTACATTTTAAAAACTAAATAAACTTCCCTAAATAGTTTATAGGGTTTTTGATATAAATTGAATAAAAAACTTGGTTTAAGTTTTAAAAATATTGAAGGAAGGAAACTATTATCATAATAGAGAAATATTGTTTTAAATCTCTTTCGAATCAATTTGCTGAGGAAGGGTTAATTTCTCTAAAATTTTAAAAAAATAACTTCAATTGAGCTATAAATAAAAAGTTAATTTTAAATTTCAAAACTAAATTAATAAACTAAATAGCTCTAACATATTATTCAGAATACCTACGCCTATTGGTATGCAATTTTTTTTAAAAACCTTGTTTTAATGAAAATATCTGTTTTTATCTTCTTTAAAACTTCAATACATTTCAAAAAATTAAAGGCGAGTTCGATTTAGGATTTTGACTACATCCTTAGTTACCTCCTGCTCAATGAGATTCTTTACGACCGCGCCTAGTGAGTCCAGTACAAGATTTTGACTACATAGCATCACACTTACTGCATTAATATATTTATTGGAATTACTAAATGAAAAAAGGTAAACACCTTTAAATTTTATTCATCAAAACATTTTAATTCTTCGTTACGTTCCTAATAACAAACGACATCAACCCTTCACTACTGGTAAATTTCAATACAAGCAACAGGGTTTCCTAAAATAAAAATCTTTGAAATGGAGTTACAAAGCACTAGTTATATAACTGACCAGAAGTAGAAGAATATGCATTAAGAAAAAATAATAAGGTAACGGATGATGCTCTTCTAAAGCAATGATCTGTTACGAGGATCCAGATTAAGAGGCTAGCTTTATACAGCAACAGAATCTGCTGTCGAATAATTACCTCGACCACAATTGAAAAACAAACAAATAGTGGGAAGCAGTTGAAAAGCCTTATGCTCAGTAAAGCAGAGGCGAGAATTAAACTTATTTCCATTAACCGAAGCACGACTCACTTGAAAGAAACCAATTATTTATTCGGCGATAGATTCCAATTAAAAATTACAAAAACAGTTCTATAAGACTTTTTCTAAAACCAAATTTTTAGAAATGTCCTCAAAATTATTTCAGAAACAGAACAATATTAGAAAAGTCTCCTGCATCTTTTTTCTTGAGCATTTTCAGTTTTTTCTGGCACATATATAATAAATATACAAATTTTTCAAAAAATATTTTTTACTTTGTAAAAACACTTTTCCTTTGCAACAAAATAATAATTTGCAAAAAAACAAACCGTTGTCTGCATTGTACAGGACAAAAAATGTGGTTGGTCATCAGGTACATGTTTTACATTAGATGTACCTCATACAATATTTTTAGTTTATATTTTTGTACAAAATGGTTTTCTTGTAACGATAGTGTAAGTTTACGACAAAACATGTGGTTTATAGTTTTACAAGGGTCATATTAAATATTATACAAATATAAGAGATCCTTATATCTATATAGGACTGTACAAACTTATACTGAAATGACTAACAATAGAGGTTTGTAGAAAAGGTTAATGCTTGCAACTGGTTCATATTTGATCCAACACACACAAGAATAGAAAAATCTTTACCAAAAAAATATTCTGAACTCTATAGTAAATGGTTTTTCTAAAAATTTTTTTGTGCTTTTCAAATCTGTGGTCATAAATGTGGGTTTGTTTTACATCTAAAAGTAAAATTAACATGAATTCCTTCAAAACTTTTTTTCTAATAAGACAAAAAAATAAAACTACTCAGAACTTTTAGTACTAGATGTAGAAACTATATGAAATACACATGTATTTAGAAGGTACAGGTGTACATAAATGGGAAATGTTGAATAATTAGCAGTTTTTCAATTATTTTAAAAATATGTAAATTTTGGTTCTTGTTTTTTTTTTGGGAAAACCATAAAAGTGGTATTGTGAATGGTGTTGAATATGATTTTACTTTGATTTCAAGTTTTAAGACAGTAGTTAATTATCAAGAAAATTGGAGCGTCATTTGTAAAACTGTAAGAGCCATGACGTTCCTTTCAAATCAACAGAGTAACTAAACTTAATTTCTTCGAAGGGTGTTCAAAATCGTTGGGCTTTCGTTGTTTAAAAACAGAAAAAATGATCCCGACATTGCAAGTATTCCTGAACAGATACCGGAGTTTTTTATGTAGGATGTTCCGAAGAGTCAAAATGTCAAATCGAAGATCTGTATGGCGGAGCAACAGCCAATAGAATTAATCATCAGGGAAAGCAAATATAGCTGGGTACGCACGCACTACGAGAAAGTAACTCGAACACTAAGGAAGCTCATGATTGGAACCCTTAATGTAAGAAAATCCTGGGTAGGCCCAAAACTAAGTGGAGGAGTGTTGTAGAAATAAATATTAAAAAAGATGAAAAAATATTAAGACGCAAGCACACAGGGGATTTATAAAACTCCTTTTCATCTGAAGAAACGTAAAAAAAGCTGAGATAAATCTGCCTGGAGATGTAGAAAACTGCTACTTTTCTTCAATTCTGTTCAATTTGTAAAGTCTTTTCGCTTCTATCAACAATGATCAAGTTGATAAAATCAGTTTTATGATTTTTAATTTTAGATTTTAGGATATACGATTCAAACCTAGGACTATATTGACCTTCAAATTAATTTTTTAATAAAACTTAGGAGAAACTTTACAGAAATGTAATCAAGATCTCGCTTCAATAACATAAATTTCAAATTTTTTAAAAATATTAAATTATATTTCACTTGCAATTTAATTTTCACAGGATTTCAATAAAACTGCGAATTCTCTAATAATTGAGAATCCGCCATACATAATTTATCAAAATTCCATTATAAATTATTTCATTTGAAAAAAAACTCTTTTCCAAAATTATCCATAATGGAAAATGAGGTTCCTTGAAATTAAAACTTATATGTTCTTGTTGAAAAAGTAGAACCTAAAATTATAAACCCTCCCAATAACTCTTTAAATAACAAAGTCGATGTATTTGAGAACATGCTTTTGTAGTTCTTATGATCAAATTAAAAATATTAAAAATAGCTATTAAATAACTTAGTTAAATGTTGTTCATATTACGCCTATAAATATGCAATTTTTTATATATTTGGGTTTAATAAAAATAACTGATTTTAAATTTCATAAAATGATAAATTTCAAAGATACGAGTTCAACTCAGGATCTTGAATAAATAGTTAGATACCTACTATTCAAGGTCGACCTTGAACTTAAGTCACTACAAGGGTTGAACTTAAGTAACTCGTAAAACATCCCCTTTAAAACTCTACTTCCAGTTTGAACCATTCAGAAAAATATCAAGGCAGGTTTGAGAAGTTAGGATTATAAAAGAAAGTTTGTGGATCGAGGATTCGATATTATGACAGTAAAATGGGAAATCCCCAGAAGATAATAAAAAGTAAGATGTTAATGTTCTTCTTAAATATGTACTTGAGCATATAAGTTACCACCATAATTGAACACATTATAATATACATGGTTATAAAAAAATTAACCCTCCACGTAACTTTTGGTATTCGTTCACCAGGACATGAGCTATGAAACGATAATTTGAACGCCAAAGAAGCTCGCGATTGGAACCACTAAGGTAAACGAAAGTACGATCACCCGGAAAATCGGTTGCAATATTCAAGTAGCTCTTTGCAGCCAACAGATTGGCAAGAGTAATAAGTGTTAAAAGAATATAATAATACACAATATGATGACTAATGAATTAATAAAACTCACCAAACCATTGAACAAAAGAATGCTATTTTAATAATCATAGCTTACTCCCAACTTTCCTTTTCTCCTACTTACTTTTTTTAAAAATAATTTAATCAGGTGAAACTCAAAACTCTAAAAAAACAAAAGATAATTACATTGTTTTTTAATTCTCAATATTCAGTGTCCTTTTTATGCTGATTTTATTTCAAGTCCTTGTCATTTTCTTACTTATATTATTATTGTACACAAGTTATTTTTTATTTAATTCAATAATTTTTTTGTTTTTATCTTGTTGTAATTTTTTTTTATTATTCTTTCACTGGTATTCCATTTTTTGATCCTGTTTATTAAACAAAAGGAAGGCCTTTCAATACACTTGATACCTTTAATTTTGACTTAATGCTTTCACTCTTGTTACCTGCTTCGCAATTCAAAATTCGATGAAAGCAACAAAATCAGGATACAAAATTAAACAAAAATATTTTTCGAATTATAACAAAAATGTTTTTGTGACACGACAAAATGTCCTTGTGATTGTATAATTTGCGTTTTCTTTTAACTTTTTGTTTATTTTTGATGTTTTTGTTTTGTCTCAGACGGAATGGTGGAAATATATATATAAAATACAAAGAAATTATGCTGATGGGACAATAAGATAATTTAATATTAAAAAATATAAATTTTGTTTTATTTGTATTTATTTTTTGTGTTAAAAATTGGATGTTGGTTGGATGCCAAGGTAAAATTTGATTTTGATTTCGTCCTTTTTACACAATTTTTTTTTTTTTTGGCATTGTTATTTTTTAATTTGTAATTTTCAAGGAACAAATAAAATTTTTTTAAGGTAAGGTATTTTGGATACTACTCGTATAATAAAACGAGAGATCAGTGGGAGAATATCAAGGAATTACCAACATAGTCGGGGAAAAATTCAGCAATTTTAATTTCCAGATAAGTACCTCTATTTAGACTTCTCTTTTCTGGTATTTCAACTTCTAATAGTTGGCAAGACGCTGATATTACTAGGTACCGTGGAATATGATCATTCTTAACCTGCTGTTCTTATTTCCAAACAAGTTTTTTCATATAAAGTTATTTTTTCTTTACATTTTGCTTTGCAAGTTTTATTTAATATGCCAATACTTTTTTCATCTCGTAGACTCTATTCTTGGAGATTGCTTCCAATTTCATCATTGTCAGGACTAATTACATAATTAATCCTGAATTACAAAATTTTTATTAACAGTTAAGAACAAGTTATAATCATTCGCTATCAGCGACGTTTCAATTACCTACAGGAATTCCAAGTTGAAGCACTTGTCGAAGATTTGAAATTTTTTTCTGTGTCCACGCTAACGTTACGTCGCTAACAATATTGCCTTCAAATTACACTTGTTTGGGACGCTATTGCACCAACCGCTTATCCTAAGTTAAATAATCATATTTTGATAAGTGAATGTATTTTACTAATCAAGCTTCATGATTTTGTTGTAGAATATTGTTTTGCTGCAATAAAAGCCTAGTAAATAAATGATAATTTGATTAGTAATAAGTTGTTGGTGCAATAAGGCCCAGTTTATGTCCAGATTAGAAAGGAAAAGTTTGTAGAGTTTTATTAAAGACGAAGAACTTATGTAATTCAAAAGACTTTGTATTAAAAATGTTAATTTGATTACATAGAAGCTTCTTTTTAATAATATTTATTGCACCTGGAACCGGACGCAGTAATCTACTATGATTGTAGTAATTCAAGTTTATATCTCATTAATTTATTTGAAATAAAATTTTTCCTGAATTATTCATTTTGGAAGGTTTTTATAATTTTCTTGTAAAATTCAATTCCTATTAAATTATTTGCATATTTTCTGTTTATTAACTTATAAAATAATGATTTTGAGCGCGGTCCATATTTTTGTAAATTATTTAAATTTAAATAAATATTTTTAATTTTCAGAACTTATTACATTCTTCTTCTCAAAAAGTTTTACCTACTCAATACCCTCAACCTCAAATTTGGACTTCCTATTTTGTTTTGGGTTTTATTCAATCTCATCTTATTTTTTTAATTCTAAAACTAACAGTTGGTCCCCAATCTATGTATAAGATATATTTTTCCCGTGTCTGAAAAATATTGTGACCGAAACATCAGTTTTTTCAACGAACTAATGCACCCAGACGCTTTCAAAGATTAAAAGAATTAAATTTTACAGTCACTCTTTCAGAGTGCTATAATACTCACATGTATAAGAACTTAGGAGTTATATTTCTATTTGATGCTAATATTACAATTTTTTATATTACTTTCCTAGAATTAAGCCTTGGTTTGAGAAAGCTTGTCTAACAGCAAAGAGAAAAAATTGAAGCAGCTTGGTTTTACTTTACGTCCATACTTTAATACGTTACAGCAGAAAATCTGTATTTCCTATCTAGCAATGCCAAACGCAAATCTTGAAAAATCAAATTTTTTAACACACGTAAAGCAACCCCATTTTATAAAATCGAGGCTTCCGACACTTTAAGAAAAATTTACTTAAGACAAACCTTTAAAAAGTACCACTATCCTGACTTATCCTTAAGTTAAGTTAAAGTAAGGTTTTCTCACAAAAAACATGCTAATTCTCGATTTTTAAGTGCGTGTAGCAACCCTATTTATTATCACTTAAGCTCCCTACAATTAAAAATACAAATAAACCTTGGACTGACCCTTTTCTCCAAAAAAGTTCCACTATAATGACTCCTACTCCAAATGCATGTTTTCTCTAGACATATCTTTTATATTAGACTCAAATGGGAGGGTTTTGAATCATTTTGCTTATCTGGGATATTACGCCTATCTGGGATAGATTAAAACTTGGAAAACCGGTGCGAGATTGAAGGTAAGTTCAAAAAGTGTTCCACCTATGGATTAGGACAATTTGTTAATCACAAAACCAAAAATTTTTTGGGAATACACTAAACGGGTAATAATTCTAACATTTTTTTCAATCCTACCAACAACCGAATCACTATTAAAGTTTTTAGGATTCTACCAACAAACGAATCACTATTCAATATTGTATCACAAACCTACTTTCCGACCCATAAACTTTATATATTTTAAAATCACCGAACTTTAATTATAGATGTATAAATTTGTATTACCCAATGGGTTCTTGTATTAAAATTCCATTTAATTTCTTACAAAATTAAAAAACCCCCTTTTTAGGAATGGGTAGTGGAATGAAGCAGCAATGAAGAAATGTTTCACAACATTATTTCAACTATTTTGTCCGAAAAATTCCGTTGCATTGAAAAGTTGTAAAATTTTCCAACGTTATAAATTACAAAATAAAAAGAAAAACCCGAATGAAAATTCATGGATTTCTTTGTTATTTTTCTTTTACAGTTTAAAATATATATTTTTAATAGGAAACGTGATCGGCTATATTTGAAATAAATTATTTCTATTTAACTTGATATTTATCTCTCTTGTTTTGTAGCTCCTCCAACTATACTTTCCACCTCGCATCTAGCTGATTTTCTTTTGATTTTGTTCTTGTTTTATTGGCTGTGAAAAATTTTCATAAAATTACAATAAAAAGCAAAATTAAAATACAATAAAATCAATTTTAAAACAAAAAATTTAAAAGAAAAATGGGTTTTGAAATAGAATCTAATTTATTCAGTTTTTAAGTTTTTTTTTTTTGGTGAAAAAAGAAACAAAATATTTTATCAGATTGTTAAATGGTGATCAATTAAACTGAAAGAGAAAATGAAAACCTTGATTACAAATTACAATTTTCATTAATAAAGAGGAGTTAGATTTGAATTTTCCAGAAATTTTGTAGATTAAAAATACGTATATAATCATTGAAATTAGATGGAATTTAATTTTGAAAATAAAAAATTCATTTGAACAAAATTCATTCGAAAAAAACAAAGCAAAAGGAAATTAGGAAATAAAATTGTAGCGAAATGATATTTTTAATTAAATTTAAGGTTTTTTTTTAATTGTATTCCGATGTTGTATTCTTCAAAGACAAAAAATTTAACATGTAAAATAGCTAAATGGTATTACGTTATCTAAGTACAATGAATGGTAACACACGTATCCTAATGTTAAATTTTTTTTGAAGAGCGGCACTACGTCAACGGAACAATCCCAAAGTACTTATTTAATCAACAATTGTAATTCCAAAATCAACTAAATCGGAGAATCGTAGAATTTATACTCATGGTAATAAATGGAATAGAATAAGCTGAATGCTATCTCCTACAGTTCTTTGTCTCTTAAGCATCAGAAAGACACTCGTAAGTTTCTTTTTAGGAGATTGAATTATCATCCTGTAACATCTTCTGATGATCATATTATCAAGTTTAAGTCCTAATATTTAAAATTGCTTATTAACATTGAGAAACTATCAGAAGGTTTAAGAAATTTTTAGTTTGAGGATCTACCGTTATGTTTGCTTTTTATGTTAATTAAAAATATTTGATGTACTTAAATAAAAAATCGTTTGAGGATCTACCGTTATATTAATATTAGATCTAAATATTGATATAACAATGTAAAATTTTCAGCAGGACTTTGTATTGATGTTGGTACGCATATTGGTATCATTGGTCCAATACCTCAGCAACGCGTATTGGCAATTAGGTAGTAGTAAATAAAAATTAATATGACTCACTTTCCTTTACGAATTTGTTTTTAGATAAACAGTTTCCATTGTTTCTACCATGATTTATATAAAGGAAAATGAATTAAAATTAAAAGTTTTTATAACATCACTTAGAAGCCTCACCTCGTCAACCCAAAAAAATTCGTACAAATCATCAAAATTGAAGGGTCATCAAAGGCAAAGTTAAGAGTCATAAAAGTAAATACTAATGTTTAAGTAAATGATGAGTTGTCAATGGAACTCAAAAAATTAAAGAACATATTACAAAAATCTATAATATTATAAGGATCAATGACCTTCATCTGAAGTACTAGGAATTAAGAGTATAAAGCCTTCAATTGCTTTTCAAAATGAAGAGAATAACTCGAAATATGACTAATCCCAATTTATACCGAAACCGTAGATAATGAAAACTGCTATTAGTATTTATGTCACCGTGGAAGTAAAATAAATCTAAATTCTAATCCAATCCGTTTTGTGACGAGGATCCTATTACACCAAGTTATCATTTTTTGATAAGTAAGGATGAACTCACATGGACTGAATGCAATGGGATTCAAAAGTCTAAAAAAAATTTTATTTCATTATTTGATTAGTGAAAAGCTTTTGGTATCATTACGGCTCAGTTTTCGGCAATTTTCATTTGTAAAAGTTTCCATTTATGGTAGGAACCTAGACATTCGTCGGACAAATTGAATGACACACACGCATTTCCAAGTATTTATTACAATTCCTATTGATTTTTCAAATTTTTTAAATGAAAATCGGAAAATAATTAAAAAATTTAACTTTCCAATATTTTAATTTGGGATATGCAAAAAAAAAAAAACAAAAACGGAAAATATTAAAGAAAATTCTTTAATGATTAATGAGAATTTTATAACTCTGATATTTATTCAAGTTTTTTTTTTTTTTTTTTTTTTTTTTAAACAAATATGAAAATCAAATTGTAATTAAAAATCCATTTATTTATATAAAGTAATCTAGTGTATATACCTACTGATTGATTTTAAAGTATATATTTAATTTTTTTTTTGGAAAATAATTTTCTTTTGATCGGTTGAGTTAAATTGAAAATTTATTGACTCAAAAGTCTGAATTTTTCCATAAAAAAAAAACGAAATTATTTAAAAGTTTTTTAATAAATAGAAAACTTTAAAATGACTTCTTCATAAATTTGATTTTATTGAATTTATTAACAGTTTCTTGAACTCGAAAAGTTTTTAAATTATGATTTATATTGATACTTGCTTCAGTATCATCCTGATGACAAATTATGATTCGATAGATTAAAATAATTTAAATATCTGATTTTAAGCAATTTGGAAAAATGAAGATTATCTTAAGGGAAGTCATTCTTTTATAGTTTACTTTTCTATTAAAGACCTATTAAAGGAGTAAGATTGGAATAGTATTATATTTCAAATTAGTGAAAACCTAGTCTCCAACCGCAGATTCTGATAATTACATTTCAGAATAAGATAAATTAGGTATTTTATTTCAAGTCATAGGAACTTTGCTTCTCAGAGAATATGGTGATGTTGAAACTGAAGAAAAGCCGTTCTAAATAATTGTACAAATTATCCTTAGGATCGTTTTTTGAAATTAAATGTCCTTCCTTATTCGTTTCCCATCCTTATTTTCCTTATTATCCTGCGAAAGCGGCTTACGTGCCTATCCTACATTATTTTCAGAAGGTACTACACTTTGCTTAAAGAAAATACGGGAACCACGTTAAAGAACATAAGATTCAATAGAAGATGGACACATTCAGAATAACAAGCCGTCGACAAAATACAATAAGCCGTCACTACAAATTTAATAAATTTATGGCTCGGTAAAAATAAACCGCAACAGCAAATGTCCTATTACTCATTATATATTTAATTAAATTACGACGCCAAAATCATAAGCAGCAGTCACACAACTTGTTTTTGGATATTAAAAGTCCCTTCCTATTCGTTTCCTATTCTTACTGTCTTAATTATCCTGCGCAAGCGGCTTAGGTGTCTATCCTTCATTCGTTTTAGGTAGGTACTCCATTTACTTAGGGAAAATACAGTAATCATGTTAAAGAAAAGAAGATTCATTAGAGATGGATACATTAAGAACAACAAGTCGTCGACGAAATATAACCAGCTGTCACTGCAAATTCAATAAATTTATGGCTCACTAAAAATAAGCCGCCACAGCAAATGTACTATTATTCTTTATATACTTTACTAAATTATGAAGCCAAAATAATAAGCCACAGCCACAAAACTTCTAGCTTTTCTCATCATTTATCATCATAACAACATTCACAGTTTTTATTTCCATAGCTATTTAACTAACATGGCTATATAGATTGATAGTATCAATTTGTCCTCCGTTTCAGTGGAATCAACAATTTTGGAGTAGCAAATTAAATTAGAGAAGACGCGGGACTTTAAATAATTGTCAGTAACAGGGCGTCCTCAAAATATTAAGTTTCTAGCTATACAACAGCCATTTTTGTATTGAAATTTCAAAAGGATATTGCATTGCTATACTTTAAAAAATTTTCAAAAATCTAGGAGATATAAGTTTTATTCAAAATTGGAAAATACAAATTTTATATTGCATTGGTTGGATGGTCTACTACCATGCTCACAAAGCTTAAGTAAGGGCTATATTGTTTCTAGTTTTTAGATGCATCTCGCGGTATTCAGAAACCTTACCATTTCTGTAGGTTGTTTAGCTACCAGATCGCTAAGATCGTTAAATTCATGGCTTCCAGAGCCACTCTTCTGGCCCTGGCCACCGCTGGGCATTTACACGTGAAGCGTATAATGGTATCTTTCTTATTCTGTTTACCACAGCTCCGGCATGATGTGTTGAATGGGATACCTAATCTGGCCGCATGTTCGTCAATTGGCCAATGTCCCGCATTTTTTATACATATTTTTTTTTATTTATTACCAAATTTACAGAAAAAACAAAAAATCAAGAATTATTTAAATGTCCTTTAAATTCGTTTACAGCTGAAATCAACACAAGCACATATACAATACCAAAAAAAAAAATAAATAAATTTTTATTATTTATTTAAAGTCTAGGCCTTTTTTATTTGATTTTGGATATTATATAAATATTATGTAAAAAAAAAAGGAATTAGCATGCAGTATTCAATAAAGAAATGCATATTACATTCATATTCTATGTTTGTCAATCATTATCATCATCATTTTAATCAAACATACAACTAGTATCAAAAAAAAAGGAAGAAATTCAATTTACTGTCATCATGTGCATAGAATTTATAATGAGATAAATTGATTGTTTTGATAGGAAATACAACCAAACATATATCTTGTGTTTGTTTTTGTATGTGTTTTGTCTTAACTATAAGGACATAAAATTTAGAACCAAAAAATTCTAATAGGAATTGGACTGGAGTCATATACAAGTCTGGGGCATGAAGTGATATACAAGACATCAAATCTTAATTACAAGAGTAGGTATATAAAAATTTGCAGAATGTTAAATCTTGCTAACGCCCAGTAGACGTTTAAATGTGTTCTTTGTTTCCGCTGTTGAGAGTACAGACCTTCCATTTGATGCTCCGTTTACCACGGCTTAGGACTTATATTTAAGTGTCCTTCAAGGAGACGGTGCATTTAGCCAGCAGAAGCCTATTATTGATGGAATTTTAAAAATTTAAAATGTAGCTCTTTAAGCCTATTCTCGTTTATGATCTATTACTTATTAATATTCTTTTAAGCGCTGCGCTTGTTAAATTCGATTACTTTAACACCAATTTCTACGTTTTTCTTATCTGAAGTTCTGATGCATCTATGCATTGCAATTCAATTAACGGCACTTCAATTTGGATTCATAAAGTTCTTCTTGGCTTTGTATATTGGGATTTATAATGTTCTCCTTAGCTAAATACAGCATAAAAATTGTTATAAATGAATAATATCTTTTAGAATATCAGAAATCAATGCAAATATGAAAAATATTTCAATAAAGTTTTCAATGCCTTAAAATAACACACAAATATGGACTTGACTTTCATAAATTCTTCTTTCAATAGATCACATTAATAGGTTATTACAGTAGTGTACAAAATAATAGTAACAGACTATTATGAAATGCAGATGATAAAATATTTTAGTAAGCTTAATGCACTTAAAAGTAAGATAAAATGTTTGAAAAGTTAATGACTTTACAGCTGCAAATTATTTAGCTCATAACCTGAGAAGCTTTACGGAGCTGATCTAAGTAGTGATGGACTTAAACCAAACAAAATTACCTTCCTTTTCAAATCAAACTTTAGGATCATGCTTTAAAAATAAATGTACTAATTGGTTTTTAAATATAGGCACTAGAGAAGGATGCTGAGCCTTGTGGTCTGAGCATTGGTAACTATGTGTTATTTTGGATAAACTAAAAAAGATTTATATAAAGCAAGATCTTTTTGTTCTTTCTAATTTATTTTTTTAAAGGAATATTGAGCATTAATTCGTACATGCTACGTTGCCGTACGACAAGAATTGATAGGAATGTGCTAGGGCTAGGTAAAGAAAATTAAGTAGAGAAAATTAAGAAGAATATCAAGTCTTACAGTGATGCGCAGTATCCAAACTCTTAGCTAAATCTTTGGCAGCATCAGAAATATGATTTCTGTTATATGATATACGCGGTTGAAGCATGGACTCTTTCTCAAGCATTCCTTACAAAACTCCAAGCATTAGAAATGTGATATTATAGATGAATTTGTAAAAATGAGCTTAGTAGAATACGTCACAAACAAGTATGTCCTCCTAAGAATTGAAAAAAGGCTGAAATAATACAAACAATAATAACTAGGAAATTCGAATTCTTTGTGCTATGTATTACAGAATTAAAAGAAAATTAACTATTGAAAGTTATAATACTGGAAGACAAAATTGAAGTCGTGCACCTGGTAGAGGGAAAACATCCGGGCATAAAAACTTACAGCAATGGTTAAACACCAGCACTAAATCCTTGTCCTAACGAATAAGGCACCAGAAGAAGAAGAAGTTGAAAAATAGTTTTGGACCCAGAGAACGGAATTTAAAAACCATTACAATTATTTTAACCTTAACTGTTACAATGTTAATAAAATCACATAACATATAATATCTTCAATATCAATTTTAACCCAATAAAATATTATTGGAATATGTTTGATTTATATCAAAATGCAATTTCTATGATATAAAAAAAATTTTTTTGTATAATATTTCTGCTTTATTCTTAGAAAATTTTACGCCCTTCTTTTAATAGTTTCTGGTTTCCACAAACAACAACAAAACAAAAAAAAACACCTCAAACACAGGATATCACTACTGCATCTGCATAAATAAACAAAAAGTTCAAAAAATTCATATGTAATTCATATTGCATGAAAACAAATCAGTATTCTGTAAATGCAAAATCAACAATATTGCATAACACAATACATATTTTATAAATTTATGTACAATTAATAGATGTAGGTAGGTATATAAGCTGAAAATGCAATGGAATTTTCAATCAGATTCAATGAAAAGCTAAAAGAAAATTCGAATAAAAAAATTTAGAATATGAATATAAAAGTCCTGGAAAAAATATTCTTCTTGCAATGTATCTTCTTCAATGAATGAATGCCCATGAAATTCTTTGCTTTAGTGTCCTTTCATAAGAAGTTTACATTGGAAGTATAAAACAATTCTTTATGAAATAGAAAATTCTTTAAATTTTGTATTAATTTTATGGAAATCAGAGTAACTGAAATTATTTACTTTTTTTTAAACAACATATTGTGACCAAAACAAAGTATAATATAAAAGGAGGAATCCCCAAATTGCAATTTTGGCTGCGGTTTATGCATTTTAAAATCAAAAATTTTAAAAAAAATAATTTGGCAATTTTTATGTCAATTTTCACAATTGTGAACCTACAGACTTTAGAATTGGAAAAAGGACAGAATTCAAATCTTAGTGAGTGTGATCATCATATGACAGTCGTATGTATATCCTTAATGCTTAAAAGTAAAAATTTCTGGGGAAATTTAGAGGGAAAAGATCTTATACATTTTAAGAGTATGATTTAGTTCAGGACAAAAACGAAATTTATCCCGTTAGAGAACTATATTAGGTAGCTAATTTAAAATTTTATGGATTGAAATTAAATTTGCAATTCCTGTTGAAATTTCTAATATTCTTGAGATATAATCTGACCAGATTTCGAACCAGATTCTCTTCGACTAAATAGCTGATGCCCCAATCATTACGCTATTGGTCAGATGCGTGGGCAAAATTATGGTCGTGCAGATGGTCGTGCATGGGCAAAATTATGTTATCACAATAAAATAGTTTTATTCTGCTTTTTATCGTTCCATTAATTTCTTTCCCCTTATTTTCGAATTTCGATTATGTTTGACCTTATCTCTATCCTTTAATTATGATTCATTTCATGAATAAAATGAATTTAAAGGTGTGAGTATTACCATCATTATTTGGTTTGTGAAGTATCTATAATAATTCAAGATGTGAAATATTTATTTTACATGTTGGCAAGGTCTCGCCAACTTTTGTGTTTTATACATACGAATTGTCTTTTTTATTAAATAAATTTTCTCATAGTCCTTAATCCTTCAATATTGGATTTAAAAATTTTTTGAGAGGTTTTCCACATCCTCTTCTTTTTTTTTATTTTGAAAAAAAACACTAAAAGTTAACGTTTTTATAAAATCATAAAAATAGGACAGGGATATGGAAAACCTCTCAAAAAATTTACATTCCTTAACATGGAGAAATAGTTTCTAACAAAATTAATACTCGAATTTTAAAAAAAATATATAATTGACCATTTATAGTTTTTTCAAATTTGCTGCAACATATTTTTACTTACTTAAAACTTTGCTTCATCAAATTATTATAAAATTTTTAACTAAAAATTGATTTTTTGAGAGAATTAATTAAAATATTTTTAATTAGTTGTACTAAATATTTTATAAAAGAATTTAAACAAATTTTGGAATATCATATAATACACAAAGTTTTTCAAATAGTTTTATGTATTTTTAACTAATTTTCCAAAATTAAAATTCCAAAAACTGGTATTAGAAAAATTTTTTAATTGTTGATTTAAAAATTATTAGATAAGTTTTTAAATACCTTTTACCACTCTTTTTAATCGAAAAAATCTTTTATCGAAATATTTGATTTATTAATATTTCAAAGAATTACTCAAACAATTTTAATCTAATAATCAAAAATTCCAACAGTGTGTAATTTTTGAATTTAATAAAAAATTACTTATCAAATAATACATCATATTTAGATAGAAGTATTTAAGCCTAACATATTACCATAATATATCTTTTTCGATATTCATCATATTTTTCATTCTATTTTATTCTAAAATTTCTTTATTTTTTTTTGGTTTTATAAATTGAAATTCGATCAACACCTAAAAAAACAAATCCGATATTTTAAAAAGAAATCGTATGAAAAAAAAGAAAATTCTTAACAAAATGACACCTGTTACATTAACGCCCCAAACCACATTTATAGCATTTTTCCCATTTTTTAGGCATGTTTTTTTTTTGCATTTTACATTTTTTATCCATAAATTTTCTTTCAATACCAGCAAAAAACAAATAAAACAAAAAAAAAAATTTACACAAAAATGATATATATGTTGACATTTTGGGAAATTGAAAATTATACATGGAGATGAACCATAAAAAAACACGAAGAAATAAAATAAAAAGCATCTAAGGGGTTTCCTTACACGTAATGCAAATAATAGTGGATAAACATTATAGAGGTTTAAAGGCTATAATATGCCTAAGATTTTCATTTTTCTAGGGAGCACAGGACAACCAAAAAAAATTTGCATCAAACTCTTTTAGACCCTTCAAATTCCCATTAAATTCTGTTAGATCCTGAATTTTCCTTTACCCATTGAGTTTAGTTCTACTATTGAACCTATTGGAGGATTAATCTTTCAATAAGTTTTGGATGGTTTTCCCAGCGTCTGCCTTATCCACCTTCTTATCTTTTCCCTATTCAATACACTTTTTTTAACCTCATTTATCATGCTCTTCAATTCTGTATTTCTTAGTATTTCCGTCCAGAATTGCTCTTTATATGATAATTCCCATTATTTATTACTTGTGACACTTGAGGTTAGTCCGCTTTCGCTAGTATACACTAGGTAGCTGCTTATGCATGAAAGCGAACTGGCATTTCTGAATATTTTCAATTTTTAACTTTAATCTGCATTCTATACAACCTTTAATTCAATTTCCCACTGTTTATTTAAAATAGATTCATCCTATCCTAAAAATATGCAATTTTTGTAAATTAAAATTTTTTATTGGCGCAAGCCTTTAAGCATTCAAAAGATTAATCTAAAAAGTAGGAACTCGAACTGTTGATAGATCACAAATATTTTTACTGGAAATTAGAAGTAATTCGCTGAAAAATTCCCCGTTTGGACTAGCACGACACGTTTAATTAGCCGCGATAATCAATGAATTTCATTATATTGAAATAAATATATAAAAGGCATTTTATCCGTCCCATTGAAGCCGAGCCGTCAAATAGCCATTCCCAATAAAAATAGCCTATTTAATACTTTAAAATTTTCTAAATTTATAATTTATGAAAACAAAATATAAAAAAAAAAAAACTTGGCAGGGAAAAAATTTATGAAAATTCTAAAATAAAATAGAAAAGGCATTGATTATGTAAATTGCCAAAATATAAACACGCGTTTTGCATATATTTGAAAAATTATACCAAAGAATTTTCTTTTTCTTTTAGTGGTTTTTCTTTACTGTTTATTGCTTCTCCATAGAATAAATAAATGTCTGATAGCCCTTCTTTTTTTGAATTTTTTAAGTTTTTTTTTTTTGGAATTCATAAATTTTTCAATTTACCCTTTTTTTTTGCCAATAATAATATATTCGACACCATTTGACAACATTCCCTGATGACTTTGTCACTTGAAGGTTTTTACAGTTTTCATTCCTGCAGAAACTTTTCCAGAGGTTTGGGTTTAAAAAAGTTTTGTCCAAAGCAAAATGTAGAAAATTTGGATAAAATTTTTATAATATTTGATGTTTTCATATAAATAACGAATTTTTAATATCCAAATGTTTAAAATTCAAATATTAAGATTTTAAACAAATATAGACCCACTCAAACGTTTAATAATAAATTAAGAGTTCCTTAAAGTTGATTTTAAAGTTTAAAAGTTCCTTTAATTCAAATAATAAGATACTAGCTTCATTTTCTAGGGGAACTCATCGAGTCATTTAACTTCAAACATTTTTAATCGAGTTCAGGTTCGTGCTCCTAAGTTGTCACTCAAGCACAGTCTGGTACTTGCTGTTAGCCAAAGTTAAGTTGACAGCGATAAAAGAACTACTGGGTATATCTATTGGAAAAAACTGAATTTCACAGGAGAATCACTTTTTTGAATTGAAAATTTGAGCAACTTGAAAGGCACTTAAACTTTGGCCTTATTGCAGGATCAATAGAACCAAATTCTTTAATAATCCAAGGAAATTTTTAATTAGTAAAAAAACATGTATACTTATCAAACAAACGATTTTTTGATTAGTGATAAATGATTTGTCCCTATTGACCGAATTTACATAATGAACCACTCTCAAAAACGAGTTTACGAAGAATGACTTAGTTGTCATACCAATAAATGTCGCCCCACATAAAAATATATCGTTATGTAATATGAAAAATTCCAGAATTAATCAATTTTTCAAATATATTTAAAATATATATAGTGATTCAAAGTAAAATCTCAGTCAGTCAATCTTAAATTTGCATGCACAATTTTTTTTAATTCAATTTTTTTTTTAAATTTACATTTTCTTCATTGCTCGGCTGCTGCATCTTCTTCTGCCTTGTACTAAATTAACTTTTAGTATTTTATTCATTTCATCTATACTATTGATGCATACAAAACGTGATCGTAATAAAATTGCATTTATAAAGGTCACGTTCTTTTCAGCCTTTCTTTAATCAAAAATGCATTTGAATAAAGTGTATTCATTGTAACACTGATTACAAGTGGTCTACATTTCTATGCACATTCAATTCAATATTTGATACAGCATTCCATGTAAATTCCATATACATATATAAGTGTATGATTCATGTTATAGTTCTTAGTGAAATGTCCTTTTGCAGGATAATCAATAGAATGCGTAGTTTGAAAATAAAAAAAAAAAGGCTTATAAATATGAGGCGACATTTTTTTGAAGAGAGAAATACTTAAATTTAATTCTTTTATTAGAATTATTTGTGATGTGTGATTGAGTTGAAATTCGATTAATATTCAAATACTCAACTCTGTCTACAAATTAAAGGCACATGGATGTTCTCCTAGAAAATTTTAATTCAAAGATTTATACAGGATATTTATATAGATTAAAAATTTTTTGAATTTAAAATAAAGGATTTATTTAATAAAAGATTTTATTGGAATTTATAAAAATTCTACATGTACCTGAAATAATTGTTACTGACCGGTAGTTGGAAGGTCACTTATGTCACATTTTATGTGGATCAGAGAAACCTGAGTAATATTTCATTAACTGGTATTACAAGTCGAAAATTATAAAGGAAACTAATTCAAAGATCCATTAAAGGGTAAACACATTTGATGTTTCGGCTTTAGGACGTCAAAAAATTCGAGGCTGAGTACCTAAAACCTTACGCCTAAAAGAACTTAATCTCACCGAAATGATAAGTAATCTTAATTTGTAAATGGGGCATTCACTATTGTGGATTCATTTCCAAATCTTCCTATTTCTATATAATCAATAGTACATAATCACTAAGCTGTACCATTCTTAATTCCCATCCCACTCCTAAACTATGAGTTTGCTTATAAGGCCTAAAAAGAAAGTTGGCTTTAGAAGAGTTTAGATTTTCAAAGGTTAACCACTCCGAGGAATCTCCTTGAGATACTCTATGTGTTTCATAATTTTTTAAACTACCCCTATAGAACAAAAATAATCTTTAAAAAAATTGCAACTAGGTTTTAATATGTACTAGGTTTTAAATATTGTGACGCAATATTTGCATTTAAGAATTGAATCAGAAAACTTTAAAGTACTCATTTTAAATTGGGACTTCATTTCTTTCACCTATTATTACTTTTAATTTAAATATACAGCTCAATTTAAACTTTTAAATACAAAAACTAAACCAGTATATAAAATAAATATATATAAATTAATTAATGAAAAGTTTATCATCTTCTTAAACATTTTATTTCAATATCATTTAAAATATCAAAGCAAGTACCGTTATTATTTCAATTTATAAAATACATTGGCAATAAACGGCAACTGTTTGTCACTTTAATGGCATGTCCCAATTTTTTTTTGTTGTCTCAATAAAATTTCAAAAAAAAAAATACCGTTATAATATCCTTGAGATTCTTCTATTATATTGTTTTTGTAATATTTTTTTAGTGATGCTTTCTTTATCCTGCGTTTTTTTTTTGTATCAGTCTCTTGTCTTCCAATTTCATTTTGAAGCAATAAATCTTGTAACAAAAAAATGCGCCTTTTTTTAACAATTGCTTTTTCTTTTGATTTTCTTTCTATGCTTGTTTTTATTGTTGAATCCTTTAGAATTTTTTTTTTTGTTGTATCCTGCGTCGTTTTCTTGATGTTGATATGCAATATAAAATTTATACGTTGTCATTCATTCAGTAGTTCTCTATATTATCATCATGATTGCAATTGTCATCAAAACTATGCTATAGTGAATGTCTTTAAATGTACATGCACTTTAATTAGTATCTAAAGATGTTAATTATAATTTCAAGATTGTTGTTTCCTTGATTATAAAATCATTTAAAGAATTGCCTGGAAGGATTTTACAAATCAAGGACACCATGTAAGTTTGTTACCATTTATGTTTTGGGGCTATTTTAATAACTTTAATTAATTCTTTACTGGGGGAGTTGTTCTTGCAGTGGGTAAAAATTTGTCTGAAAACTGGGAGAGTTTGGATTTGATTCCCATACAGGTTACAAATATTTAAAAGAAAGTATTGGCAAAATGATGAACAACAAGTCGCAAGGCCTAAGTGCTAATTTTTCTTTACGTCCTTCATTTTCAGGATACATTTACTTATAAGAGCTTCAATAGACTAGGAATAAGGTTAATTAACAACTTTTCGTTATGAATTAAAATGATTCAGCCAAAATGTTGCTAAAAGATCTTGAGTAAGAAATTTAATTTATCTAAGGAAGTTTGACCGTCTACAAGAATCAAGGACATTCAAAAATGCTACTACTCAGCTATAGCTACTGCAAAAGGTTGTGGAATTGAAATACTATATTCAGGTCTAAACTAAGAGTCATTACTTTTATGTAATACTGTTATATATAGGTCTTTGGGTCAATCAAAAAAATTACCTGGCATTCAAATCTAAGACAATCCTCTTAAAGACTTTTCGGCATCTCAGCCACCACATTATTGATAAATTCATAGGCAAACTTGAAGCATTTCCCTTACAGTCTAAAAGCTTAAAGAACGAAACTGCCAAAACAGAAGACACAAAAAAATTTACATGTAGATCTTTAGTTAATTATAACATGGGTTCGGAATTAGATTTTCCAAACCTATATAAGAACTTTATTTTGAATATTTTGAATAAAACAGAGACTTTATAATATGCCACAAATAGTGTTATATAAATTAACATTACCTCTTGGCTGCAGAATATGACATATTATATAGTTCTCAAGCCTGTGAAACTATATATAGGCCTCATGACTCTGGAACTATATACTATCATGAAAGAACCTGGCAACTTTTTTTTGCCCAACAAAAACTGGTGTTATTGTACTTTTATTGCCCTTGAGAAATATGATTCCAATTTTTATTTCAAGATATACCTAATCCTTTCTGTATGTACAGTTGACAACAGATATAGATGAGCTAAAAAAACTCACTTTATTTTTTTGTTTTTTATTTTATTTACATTCATACTCCGATACACATTTTCCAATCCTATTGTCTTTGGCATCAATAGAGAAGTTGTTAATCTTTGAAATAAAAAAAAATTAAATGAAGAAAAACTTAAAAGAAAATGAAAAATTGTCGCAATTTTTTTGCTCCAGGATAATAATAATTTTTCAATGATACAAAATTAAAAATTTAAATGAAAACTACAGTTAAAAAACAAATACAAGGATATTTGTATAATTTCAAAGATTTTTATTTAATATTTTGTTCGTATTCCTTGTTGTGAGGTTCAAATATTAAGAATTGTGAGTTGTTGAAGAAAATCGTTTATATAAAAGATGGAAATGTAACAGGTATAACAGTTATATAATATTATATCTCTTTGGATATTTATAAGTTTGAAGACAGTTAATTAGACAATTAATACTTAATATGGAAGGAAAGGATTCGACTGGTGAGCAAAATCTAAAAGGAGGTTTTTGAGCGAAACGTTGTAGCTAACATATGGTTAATTCAATAAGATCGCCTTTAAACTTTAATGGAACCAGAAATTTGCGTATTATTCTACCAAAGGGAGAAAAACTACTAAGAAGAGTGCTTCTAATGAAAGATCATAACTATACTTTGAATTTAAGAAAAATCAGCACCTACCACTTTCCCATATTGCACTATCCAATATTCGAAAAAAGTCTTAAATTTCAAGAAATAAATTTTGAGGTTTTGTATTGTGAGTGAGGACACTTTTTTTCATCAATAAAATACATTTACAGGAGAAGGTCCTTCGATAATTGGTTTTATTTCCAAAAGTCAAAAATATTGTTTTTATTTTATAAAACTTAGAGCATATATCCTGTTTGTCAGGATATAGGCCGAATAGGCTTATTTTCAATTTATTATAAACTAAATAATACAATGTCTTAAATAAATGACATAAAAAATTATATATATATATATATATTGGTAAGCATTTCTAAAATAATTTAAATGCGTTTTGATTATTTTTATAAGATAATAAAATTCTGTACTGTTGTTTGTTTTTCAACTTTGGCCCCTATTAATATGCAAACATTTTAAATACAATTGTATTCTGCTAGCAAAAAAACAATATTGAAATTATGTTATTGTATTTTAAATAACAGTTGTTTTCACGCAACTGAAATACCATTTAACTAAAATAACAATATTTTTATACTTGAAATTACTACAAATGAAGTTGTACGATAACTAATCGTTTACATTATTTCAATAATAATAATTAAAATTATTATAATATTATTAAAGAATTGATTATACATAAATAACTTAAACTATTAAAAATAGTAATTAAATTAACTTGTTAACTAGTAATAAATTAATTTTTTTTCTTATAATACTTTTATCACAGTTAAATGGCTTTATTTCTTATACAATTTTAATTTGCGCCTCCAGGTATGCAATTTTTTTATAATGTTATAAATTTTAAATTCTTTCTTAGTACAACTAGATTTTACAGTTAATAATAGTAAATTTCCAAAAAATAAATACTTAATATAATATAAATAACGTAATTTACCCAGAAATGTTAAATTTAAGTAATATAATTCACTATTCGATCTTTTAATTGCATAATTAACAACAGTCCATTAAAATATCTCTAAAATAAAAAATTAAGAAGACCAACATTCAACTAATCGTGAGGACAATTTGAATATATATATGTTTAAAAATTTTATTGCAAATGTTCATAAATTTGTTAATACAAATAAATAAATGAAAATAAATGGAAAAACAGGAAAATTGCATCAGGAA
>OY720444.1:13051799-13145612 GCA_963082915.1 Dolichopus griseipennis | reverse complement strand
TATCGCTCATAACTATAGCACCCCCTATACAAAAAAATCAAATAATAATAATAAATTAAAAATTTTCACTGTTATATTGGTCAAATGGTAAAAATATATATTTTATTTTTAAGTTTTTTTATCACTAATTTATTTTATATTAAAATTTAAATCAACAATTCGTACAAACAATTAAACAAAATAAAAGAAAAACAAAAAATACGTTCAGTTATAAAAATATTGAGTTCAAAACTAAAGCACCCCCTGTAAAAATATTATAAAAATATTAAAAATACCGCTGTTTTTATAGATTTTTGCAAATTTAAGTTAAAAAATAAAGTTAATATTTTGTCCAACATCCATTGTTTTTGATTACGGCAGCCAGTCTTTTGGAAATTGAAGAAATAAAATTATTAATCATAATTGACGATACGTTGTGCCATTTCTCTTTTATTACATTAAATAACCTACTTTTATTGATACAGTCTCTTCGATTTAGGCACTGATCTACCATTTCCCATAAGTTTTCTATGGGATTAAAATCCGGAAATTGTGGAGGCCACTCAAAAACCTCAATTTTATTTTCTTGAAACCAGTTTTTCACCACATAACTTGTATGTTTTGAGTCATTATCTAGCTGATATCGCCATTTCAAATGCATTTCTTCTTAAGCATGTGGGAGCATTACGTTATATAAGATATCGACATACACAAAACGATCCATTATTTGTTTTACGTGATGAATTGGTCCAATACCGAACCCAGAAAAACAACCCCAGACCATAATATTTCCACCACTGAATTTCACTGTAGGCACGCAATATTTAGGGTGTAATCTTTGGCCTTTTGGACGTGATGCATGTCTTATACCATCTGATTTCATTTCAAATTTCGATTCATCTGAAAAGAGAACAGTGTTCCATTTTGAAATATTCCAATTTAGATGTTCCTTAGCAAATTTTAATCTAGTTCTTCGATTTTTTTCTAAAATATAAGAATTTCTTGCTAAACGATAACTCCACAAATTAAATTCTAAAGCCCTTCTTTTAATCGAGCTGTCACTAATGTCGAAATTCAAATGTTTTCGGATATCACGCGAAGATATTGAAGGATCTTTTTGATCATTTTTTGGTTTTTTTGATGATTTTGTCTTCACTAATAGTTGTTTTTCTATTTCTGCCTCCAGAGTGCTTAAAATCGACATATTTGGTTTCTTTATATTCTTTAATTAATCTTTATATCACAGGGCTATTTATAAAATATTTCTCACTTTATTTATGGCGAGATAATCCTGTTTGAAAATCAAACAATTATTCTCGATTTCAATTCATTACTCTATTTATTTTGAGCCATATTATGAGATCTAGTTGTTATTTTTTTACTTTTATGCTCTGTTACTATTTAATAAGTTCTACATAAACACTAAATTGTAGATATTAAATTTAATTATTATACTATTGTTCTAAGACATAAATTTATTTCTCAAAGTCTTATTAGTTAACTTAATCTATAGAAATAGCGGTATTTTTAATATTTTAAATAGGGGGTGCTTTAGTTTTGAACTCAATATTTTTATAACTGAACGTATTTTTTGTTTTTCTTTTATTTTGTTTAATTGTTTGTACGAATTGTTGATTTAAATTTTAATATAAAATAAATTAGTGATAAAAAAACTTAAAAATAAAATATATTTTTTTACCATTTGACCAATATAACAGTGAAAATTTTTAATTTATTATTATTATTTGATTTTTTTGTATAGGGGGTGCTATAGTTATGAGCGATACTGTATGTCTTTATAAACTGCAATAACATATACAACTATTTCAAAATTTTATAGCAAATGTTCATAAATTTGTTATACAAATACACAAATGAAAATAAATTGAAAAACTAGACAATTGCACCAGAACAAAAAAAAAAAGAAAAACATCATCAAAAAAAAAATTTAAACTTTTAGATTTTTAAATATTTTGGATTAATATCTAAAGACAAATATAAATTTATTTTGCCATAATTATTTTTCTTAAAAAAATTTAAACTTTTATATTTGAGTTTGCAAAATAATTGGGTCAGAGACTTTTTAAATTTAAAATAATATCATATTTTCTTTAAATAAAGCACAATGTCAAATAATTATGCAAATAAATTTAAATAAATAAAAGAGAAAATATAAAATGAATTAAAAATAGAAAATACCATAATAAAGATAAGTCTTTAGAATATTTTTTTAATTATATAGAAGGTATTTAAAATTTTGGTCTTTATTTTTAAATTTTTTGACCAAATTTTGAATCCTCAACTTAAATTTTTATAAAAATTGTGTTAAATTAAAGAATCATTTCAAAATACTTATGGGAAGTCTTGTAAAAGCCTATATCATGTGGAGCAATAGTTTTGCACAAGTTTTAATTCAGTAGAGTTATATTCTACAAGTTTACTGGGCTAATCAGCTCTAGCATATTGTTTTGGAAATCCTTAATTAAGGTTCTTGAATGGACTCCTAATTGAGGTCTTTGAATTTTTATAATGATAATGTATATGAAATGCTATATATAGTCCTTTCTATAATGTGGAGTAGATACATGAATGATGGCAACCACCCATATTAATATCCTCCAAACCTTTAAAACGTTGCTCTATTAAAAAACACTGAGAACTTCCATGGTAAATTGGTTCACAAATATTGAAGCTCTTCAAAGAATAAATAAAGAACAAGAGCTTTTTACAAATATAACAATGATATTTTAGAGGAAATCAAAAGTACGAGCTTCTACGGTTTTGCCTAGTGCAAGCTAAAATGAAAGGTGTAAAAACAAGGTGTATTTAGTACTGGTGATTTGGCACGATAGCAATGGATCGAAATGAATATAAACAATTAAGTATTTTATCAAGATTTTAATCCATATTTTAGAACATACCTTTAACATTCAGTGTTATATATGGATCAGAGATAAAGAAGCTGCATTAGTAGATATTTCAGAGAAATATGCAAAGTCTGAGTTTTCTGAGTATTAATATCATTAAGTAAATGCAGTCTAACAAGAGTAGCGCACTTTTTCACTGCATTGAGCTAATTTGAAAAGAATGATTTAATTATCTAAAATTTTTAAGACACTTTTTACTTAGCTTACAGTCACTTAACACACTTGTACACATTAACATATCGTTGCTTTATCCTTAAGCCCGGGGATTTTAACAAAATTCAATTACAATAATTTAAAGAAAACTCTGTGCGAAAAACAATTCAACAAGATTAAAAATATTTTTAATAAAAACTCCTTACCAAACAAAAGAAAATTCAATAATAATATTGTGCATTTGGAAAAACTAAAATAAATTAAGTTCAGTTCAATTATATCGCCCCAGTATCTTCAGAACATAATAGAATCTTATTACTACAAAAAAAAACTGGGCCATTCTTGTTAAATTCTTTAAACTTTTATTATTCCCATTATAGAAGTATAGGTGTACCTATTATGTAGCTCTACACATGCATAACTTAGATACTTAATACTAAATAACTCTTTAAAAATTTTTAACCTTAAGCTATTATCAACAATTTTTATTTGTTAACCACAAAAGTTAAAAAGAAAAAATTATTTCACCAATTTCTTTGTTCTTCAAAACCAAATAAAAACACAAAAGAAAAAGTCAAAGAAAATCCTTTCATCCTTTTTTTTTTTGTACATTACACTGTTCTTTTATTATCCTGTCAGGACTTTCAGAAAAAAAAAAAATAAATACCCCTTGTAAAAAAAACGTAATTGCTATTCAAATCTTTTTACATTAACAGTTTAACCATTCATCAGTGGAATTCCTTTCAATCCTTTTTTTTTTAAATTTTCTTAATAATTTTTCCCTAAAAAAAAGAATAAAATAAAGGATTAATCCTTTCCCTTTTTTATTGTGAAAACTTTTCCTTCACTATTCATTAAGAAAATTTACTTAAGAAATTTTTTTTTGTAATTGTTTTACTTCTTGATCAGAACAAAACCATAGAATGGGGATGTACCGTTATTTATAATGAAAATGTATTCTTCAGCCAATACAAGTATATCTATAGTATCTATGGTAGCTTTTTAAATAAAAATATTTAAGATTATAAATAAAATAAAAAAATAATCTTAGAACAGGTGTTTACAAGGTGAACTCATTAAATATAGAATGTATTAATGTATTTGCATGATGATGTATACAGTACCTTTAATTATTGAATGTACGTACACCCTTTTTGGGATTTATAGAACTAAATTTTTATCTGCAGTTATAGTAAAAACTTGAAAAAATATTTTAACCTGCACACAAGCAATATTTGAAGTAATTTTATTCTAATTTTAGATGGAAACTTTTTACTTTATGTGTTGTAGTAGAACTTTCCAAAAACAAAAACAACTATATGTTACAAAGCAGTAGGTAGGCTTCAGTTTTTAGCATTTCTAGCGCAAGCTTCTACCGGAACTGAGCAAAATTGTTTTAGGTAGTGTGAGAGTTTAACACTTTAAGATCGAATATTTTTAGAGCCAAACTTTAGAATGGGAACTGTAACCTAAAAGTATAATTTGGTTTCGTAGATAAATATAAGAAAGGAGACTAATGATTTTTGGGAATCGAATTTGGAAAACATAATTTCGTAGATAACAATATTGAAATAAAGATAAGCATTTTTGGAAATTGAATTTAGAGAATTTTAGAATTACAGGATTATAGGAGTTGGGAAAAATTTGGATGGAATATGACTTAAATGATATACATTTACATTAACAATTTTGGGGAACACATTTGATGGAATGTGGTTCCTCCATATGAGTTATGCGCGAATGGCAAACTAATTTCCATAATCGTCACCTGGATTTAAAATCCTAACGTTGTTCCTAACGTTGTTCCGAAAATGGTTAAAAAATTCCTATCCTATTATAGATAATTCAGATGTATCTAATTAATTAGTACCCTTTCATAAGAGGTTTAGTTTTTAGTATTTGTTTAGATAGCACTGTACGGGGGCTCATACTGGTACGGAGGTGCGGATGTGCGAAGATTCAACAAAGAGGACTTTTAACCAGTGTATGATGCCCAGCTTTGGTAGCAAATAGTAGCAAGTTTTCTATAACAGCTATGACATGCCTATTTATTCTTGAATATTTCATCGGTTTTGTCATCCCATTCCTTGGTTATAAAATATCTTATGTTGCATTTATCTTTCCAAATCTCGAACTGTCCTCCAAAAGTATTGCCCTACTGTAAATAAGTTGAAATAGCAAGTAAATTTGTTTATAAAATTTTATGAAGCTGGAAACTCTCTCTAGACACCTATGTGATTAAATTAAATTAAAATATAGTGACCCTGAATCAGAAATGCTTTACAAAAAAAAAACAAATAAATAAAAAAAATTGTTTTACGTCATTTTTACATTATCCCAAATGAAAAACTGTTTTTTTTCACAATTCTGCTAATTTACAGTTATAAAAGAAATAATAGTATTTGGTTTTTTCTTTATCCTTGTAGTCCAAGGATAACGCAGTTAATAATAATAATGTATTTAAATAAAAATAAATACATATAAAAAGTAATAAAAGGGAAAAAAACAAAAATTGGAATAAAAACTGAGAAAAAAAGTTGCGCCAGTAAAAAAAAACGAAGCGAATTTCTTCGGAAAAACTAATTCAAGCAAAAAAAAAAAGGACTTTAACTAAAGCTAGAAGAGTTATGTAAAAAATTTCTAAAGCAGGGCATAAGAAAGTAATATAAAACAAGAAGGAGACAAAATTCTTCTCTCATTCTTTCTAATTAAATTGTATTTGTCCCTGTTTTCCTTTGTGTTACCTTGGAAGTTTTTTAAAACAAATGCTACTTTATAAATTAAAAAATGTTTAAATTGTATTAATGGTATTATTTGTATTTAATTCTAATAAAGGAAAAAAAAATCCAGTCATTAAATCTTTGGATTTAGTTTTAAACATGATTTTTAAAGCAAATATTGTGACATATGGAGGGAATGTCAAAAAATAAAATACAGGCCATGCATTAACTTACAATTGGAAAATTACTTAGAATTAGAAAATTACAATAATAGATTATCAGCTTGAAATAAAATCCACCAGTCATTAAATCTAAGCTGTGTTTTGACTAGCTGTTTATCTTAGGCCCTATTGCATCAATAACTTATCACTAACCAAATAATAATTTTTTTATTAGTGAGTATTTTTTACTTATCATTATTTAGTTAGTGATAAAAGTTATTGCTGCAATAATGCGCTGGCTTCAAATTTTCTATTATTTTAGGACACTTTTGTTTTCATGTAATTGCCTGGTTACCCAAATTGACAGGGTATTTTTTGCAGCATTGGTACAAGTGTATTGAGGTTCCTTCAAATCTAGATGTATTTTAATGTTCACTTAAGATAATTTATCAATTTTGAATAATTTTGTAGAGTTGATTATTTTAAATAAGTATCTACGAAATATCGTTGAAAAGATTCCCTATCCACTATTACCTGTGAATCATAAAAAATTTGTTAAGCAATCTTAGACCAAGTGCTAAGGAAAATCACAGCCAAACTTACTACAGCTTAACCCGTTGAACAAAGAAGTCACTTAAAAACCCATTCTAGGGCAATCACAAAGCGGTTTTTGCTACCGGATTTCCAAACACTTTAGAAGCTTGACAGAATCTTCAGGCAGTTCGATTACAGTACCAAAACTTGAAGATGGTCTTATGTATAATGTAGATATAATATCTTAAAACAACTCATCTAACAAATATGCAGCAGAATTTGAAGCAAAAACCTTCAACAGAAATGGTGGAACAATTAAGAAATTTTTTAATAAAAATCTTTGCTAAATTATTTTCAAAATTTTTGTTACAGCACAAATTCAGAGTTCACTTTAATATTTAACTAATTTCAAAAAATAAGAAGCTAATCAGGTGCATTAATATCTATTAAAACATTTTGGTAATTTTTTTCACAAAAAAAAAAATCTTAAAAGTGAAAAGAATTTCTTAAAATTTTTTTGTTTCAGTTAATAAAGTCTTCGACGCCTTAAGTCCTTCTTAATAAAGTAATGTTATTGACCAGCACGTGCATTATCTGTTCAGTATTCCACCAAAATTATTAGTTTTTATTTTTGTTATTCTGTAATAAATTTCGTCTGAAAATTTGAAGGTTTAATTAATTTGCTTCTGTTTTGTTCATAATTCGGTTCTAAGAAAAATATTCTATTAAATTAAATCATGATTTTCATAACAGTAATGCAGGGAAAGTTTAATGTCCTGAAAACAAATCAATATCCCAGAACTATGAAGGACAATGCTCTTATTGAAACAATAGAATATTTAATATAAAAACAATATTAAATTTTAGAAGGCGATTTGGATTTTGAATTTAGTTTTCTTTTTTGCAAACCTGTTTGTTTTTATAGAACACAAAAACAACAGAGCAATTCTATTTAAATAATAGGACAAAGAGTCCTGGATTTTCTTAAAAAAAAATATAATTCAACTAAATTTGTGTATATTTTTATAAGATTAGGTGGAAAGCATCGAAAGCTATCCAAAATCACTGTACGGAGTTCAACTGTGTAGTGTTGTACTTTAAGCAACTAAAATAACCCTCTTTTAAAAATTAAACTTATAATAGACCTTAATACTGTATTATACATGTTTATCATTTTTTCATTTCTTCTCTTCTCTGCGGCAGTCAAACTTGGCTACTCAAAAACTCCTCAATAAATAGGCTTTAAGTATTTGAAAATAAATGCTTCGGAATAATCCAAGCAGGAAACTATTCTGTGCCAAATAAAGAGAAGAAAATGAAGATGGATTGGTCACACACTTCGGAAAGAGTCAGAAAACAACGCTCGCCTGGCATTAGACTAGAATCCAGAGAGAAAAAGAAGTGTGGGTAAACCTAAGATAACTTGGAGGAGGTCAGTTGCTAAGGAAATTGAGAATAGTGGCAGAACGTGGGCAGAAGTGAAACTACCAGCTTATAGTAGAGTGCAATACAGAAGCTTCGTGGAAGCCCTATGCTCCACCAAAGTGTGAAACTGGCAAGAAAAAAAACATATCATTTAGTTGTAGGATCTGGATTTGTAAAGAAAATGAGGATACGATTTGGGAACTATAATTGGATGAAGGCAAAAATTTTGAGGAACAAATTTTGGGAAACTCATTGCATGGTTACTGATTCCATAACCACAACTTACACCTAAAAAATCTAAATTTTATAAGACACAGCCCTGTTTCACGTTGGCAAACATTGTGGAAATTAGGTTTTCTTCCCTGCAAAAAATCTTTCAAGCCGGATTAGTAACTAGACGGTACGCTGATAACTATAGTGGAGGAGAGTTGAAGTAACACTTTTACATTAGACGATTAACTCTTTCTTAATGTGCGTTTTAAAAATTTTCAAAGAATCAAGAAAAAAAAAATTAGTTTTACAGCTAAACCTACAAATCATTGTTGGACATTCTGAGCCTTTTATAAATAGTTTGACCTGTCCTTCAATATTTCTACGAAAACTTTTCTAAATTGCGATTTTAATAGGTATATCTTTTACAATATTTCATCTGTTCAGTTTTTAGACCTATGATATTGGCACAAAAGAATAAAAATTTTATGAAGCCAATGATCCTTGCATCAAATATTAATTAAAACTTCCGTTTCAATAATTATCTTTTATTTAATATCCAATGAATAATTTTTTCCATTTTCCATTATCAATTTATGCACCAATATTTAAAAACCCCTTTTTACATATTATTTTACAAAATTTTAATTATATAATAAATTAAATAAAAAAAAATAAATTACACAAACTAGAATTTATTCAGTCAAACACCTTTTTATTATTCAAATCATTACCACTACATAAAATTTAAAAAAAAAAACAACAGCAAAAAACCAAAGTTAAAAGTAACACTGCATAAACTTAGGCGTTACACAATCATAAATTATATAATAAATTCAGCTTAAATGAATATTCTGTGGAAGCCATTGCTATTTTATTTTCTTGTTAATAAAAAAAATTAAAATGAATACGAATATAACAGGATAATAACCCTTAAGTATACAAAAAAAAATTAAAACAGAAAAATAATTGTAAAACATTTTGAAATAAAAGATGAGAAAATAATAATTATGATATTATATTTTTTTTTTTATTTTCTCTCTATTTTCTTTTACACCTTTTATTACAAATTTACAACAAAAAAAAATACAGAGTTGAGAACTTAATTAAAATTATAATACAAAATTTACTATAAAAATATAAAATATAATTGAAGTAACAAAAAAAAAAAAAATAGTTAATAATTTTTCATTTTACAGTTATAACAATTGCGGAAACTAAGTACTTATAACATATTTTCAATTGTTTTTAAAATTTCATCCTAGAGTTATGCAATTAAAATTCGATATTCATTTAAAGTATGTATACTACTAAAAATTCGTACCTGATACCTTTTATTATACTTGAATTTTGTATTGGATGTCACGAAAGCTTAACATATACCATACCTTACATATTATCAGGTCTATCAGAAGATAGAAGGGGTAACGGACCTACATAAGTGGTATTTTAGAATAGGAAATAAAAAAATATTGAACTTGAAGTAATTATGGAGTCCTCGGTGGCGCAATGGTTATCATTTATGAGATTATGTAATATTAAAAAATAATTTGAATAAAATATATATTGGCTATTTCCGCCTGTTTTACCAAATGATAGTAGTGGAGGACGGGAAAGGTCATCATTCGAGATTGCGCAAGTTAACAGCCTGAACTTGTTATACTTTATAATAATCTTATCTTTTATAAAAACAGAAAATATTTCTTTAACTAGTCCGTTTATTCAGTCATTTCTTGAATGAGGTTTATTGTCAGTTGACTTGAAGTATATTGTTAACTAGCGCAAACCACACCCATTTAATTTTCTAAATTAAGTAATTACCCTAGCCTAACAGATGACTAAAATTTATTTTAACCGACTTTTAAATAGAATAAAATGAATTTTTGAACTAAAACATAATATTCTTACATTATTATATACTATAAAATTGCATTTTATTTTTTTATTATATAAAAAAATTTTTTTTTTTGTAAACTACAAAAAAATAAAAAGATGAGCAAAAAGAGAAATGATGAATAAAAAAAAATATGTGTATATATATTCAAATTAAAAATTAAATTATAAAAATACAGAATAAAAGAAAATTTGTAATAAAAACTGAACGTAATATGGTGGATTATAATCTGAAAATTGCATAATTTGGTAAACAATTATCTTTGGCAAAAAAAAAAAATATATAAGCCAAAAAAAATGTAGTACCTAGTCAATTTTCCCATTTTTTTTTTAATTGAAGAAAATGCAATGCTGTATACATGTTTGTATGAATTCTTTGGCGCCACAAAGTATGCAGTAATATCATGTGTATTAACTGTATCTTAAATTCTCTTAACTGTAAGGAAAATTTAGATTTCACTATTTTAAATTACAGTTATATTACTTAGATGGCACTGATATTTGATCGTGATCCATTATTCGGATCGAAGAGTTATTAGAACTAACTTGGTATTTCCACAGGAAATACCGTTACAAAACTAACTTCTTTTTTAAATAATTAAATTGTATGAAATTATAGCTGTGTTCAATAGCTTTAATGGTGGGAATTAAGCGATACGAATTTGAATTATGTTACTGATGGGAATTAAGTGATCTAGACTCTTGAAAACTTAGAATATGCTGATGATATACGTCTCATAAACCATACCTCTGACGTTATGAAAGAGAATATAAAAAGACTAAACGAATTTTCAAAAGAAATAGGTCTCTAAACAAATATTACGAACACTTAAACAATGAGATGTAATACCAATACCCAGTGGGCCTTGGAATAAATAATACAAAATTTGAAGACGTAGAAGTTCAATATGCATAGATGGGAGAAACACAAAAGACTTTGATAACAGGCTAGGTAAAGCAAGAATGGTATTTAGAAGAACCTCTCAAATCTCATAAAATACAATGCTGAGGATTTTCAATGCTTGTGTTCAATCAGCTCAGTTATAATGGCAGACACTAACGACCAGCAGGTTTACTTGTATGTTACATAAGTAATCTTCATAATCTTCATAAGTAAAAATCTCCGTATAATATGTTGGATATTCTATTCTGACCAAATAAAGTATCCAACAGTCAACTCTGGAGGATGTGCCGGAAATATCCTATCGAAATACAAATTAGAAGGAAAAATTACAGATGAATCGGACACATTATTAGGCGACCAGAAAATATGATTACCTGACAAACTTTAGATTTACAGCCATAAGGAAAAAGGACCATAGGCAGACCTCAGAAAAGCTGGAAAAGAACAATATTGAAAGAAATATGGAAAATTAACAAACATGGTGAAAAATTAGAACAAAATAGAAATAGATCAAAAAACTTAGTGGATGCCCTATGCTCCCTAGGAAAATTACAAGAAAAAAAAAATACCCTCAACAAAAAATCATACACTGGTAGAAAACAATACCAGGCAGATAAATTATTAAAATCAATTCTTTAATAGCAAGACTACTGTACTATGGGATCGCCGCCACTTTTTCAGATCATAGATCAAGTTCCAAGAATCAAAAAATGGATTTAACTTATTTTTCGAAATAGAACCAAATAGTGAAATAAGTTTCCCATTATATTTTTGTTTTGATAAGAAATAAGTTTCCCATTATATTTTCGTTTTGATAAGAAATTTCAGATTTAGTATCACAAAAATTCTAAAAACTCCAATAATTTACAAAACCTCTGAAAACCCATTCAAACAAACATTCATTTAGTTTTTAATTAACTTTATAAAATAAAGAAAAAAAAAACTGTTCAAAAATAACATTAATATTATTATAATGTTTTTATTTTAGAGAAAAAAATTACAGTCAGTAAAAAAAAACTAACAAAAATGGCAACACTCTATATCCTGTTTATTATACAAAAACTTTAAACAAATAATAAAAAATTGTATTTTACAGTTATACTCTACTCATTCAAAAAACAAAACAGGATATAAAAAAAAAAAAAAAAAAACAAAAAAACAACTCTATGATCATTATTTAAGATAATAAAAATAAAAAAAAATCAGTTGATAAAAAAAAAAGAGATAGAACTATCCAAATTCAATACAATATTATTAAAATGAAAAAAAACAAACAAATAATAATTACAAGAAAGAGAGAGAGATACAGATGTACAAAAATATAAAAATAAAATCATTGAGTCCTTTTCAACTTAAATTAAACATATTCATAGGATAAACTAAATGTTGGTATTTACAGTTACTTGCACAACTTTTTCCATTTTCCAAGAATTAAAAGAGCATAAAAATCCCGTTAAACAAAAATAAGTAAAAAAAAAAAAAAAAATTAGAAAAGAATCATTATAAGTATGTTGTATTATAAATGTATGAATGAGACTAAAAGAAATTGTTGGACTGAACACATTTTTTTTTTTTTTGTTTTTTTTTTGTGCTAAATGAAAGTAACAAACAAACTAACACTATTATAATTATTATTCTAAAGTAATGAAATTGTTCTTTAGATATTCGCTTACATTCAATTACATAATATATGTATGTAGAAATATATTATAATATGTAATCTATATATATAAAAGCGAAAGTTTGTTTGTATGTTTGTTTGTTTGTTTGTGTCTTATAGACTCCTAAACTGCTCAGCCGATCCTTATGAAAATTTGTATATAGTGGTTTTTGGGTACGGAAGCAAATCGTGGGCGAAATATTTTGCTCTAACGGACCGGCAAGTTGGGGCTGTGATTGACTTCAAATTTTATATACGTGATGCTCCTTGAGAATTGAGTTGACACTAATAACAGTTTTGGAATTTGTTAACCCATGCTGGCCAAAAAAAAATGTTGGAAGCAAATATTGTTCAATTTCGCACAGTACTGCTTTGGCCAAAGAGAAAGTCTTAAAACATTTTTTGTTGAGTTCCATTAACCCATTGCGACACAGCGTAATTTTTTAGATTTTTTCGTTACTTTAGTTTAAATTCGAAACGGTTTGACAGGATTACTCAGGACAGGAAAACGATTTGCGCGAAGCACTTTGAAAACGGAGTTGAGTCTATTAGCAGGCTTGGTGTTTGGTAACACATGTCGGTCCTGCGATTGGTCAAAAAAAAATGTTGGAAGTAAATTACGTACAATTTTGAGAAGTAGTTAGAACTTCTATGATTACAGGAACTTTAAAAAATTAATAAAATAATCCTAGCAAAATTATTTAAAAAGAATTGCTTTAATACATTTTAAAATAACATTTTACATCATGTGTAATTTTTATGTTAACTTTTTGCAGTAACATCAACTTAAATTAAACCTCCATTGAGAGGCGCAGCAACGCACACCGGGTATTAGCTAGTAGATATATAAAAAATATAATATAAAAAAAAAACATATTAATATACCACATACCAACCAACTCGCTATCATTATAGCAATCAAATCTCATTATTGGATGTTCTTTTAATTACTAGAACCAAAGTAATTGTACTTGATATCAGGTTTTTTTAATGGAGAACCTACACTAGATACAACTAAAACTAACATATGATTATGAAGATAAAACTTTTTTATAAAATTATAAAAGAGTGTACTTTTGTTTATTATGAATTAAAAATGATAATAAAAAAAAAAAATAGAAAACAAAAAATAAAAGAACCACTAGACAAAAACTTTAAGTATGTTGACAGTTAAAAAAGAACAGAGTAATGAAATGGTTCTTCCAAGTTTTATTTTTATTTTAATATGGGATTTTGATGTTATGAGGTTTTAAAAAACTTTAATGAGCGAATTTTGTTTCTGCTTTTGTTTTGATCAAGTGTTAGGGTATTGGGAATGCAAATGGAATCGTGGTCAGCGAATGGATCAAGCCTCGGTTGTTAAATAATGTTTTTTTAAAAGTTTTGGAACTTATGCATTGAAATATTGGAGCACATCATGCAGAACAAGAATTTCTAAATTATGAAACAACTACTCCGAAACGACTAAAGTACAGCTCAGACTAGGTATGATGTTTTTTATGACAAGATCCTCTAGATGATAGAACTGAAAGTAGCTCAACACGACAAAATGATTGTTCAAATGTCAGGGACTAAATAATCTAACAACTCATTTGAACTAGAAGATTGGAATTTAGAAACCCATCAGAATATAAATCTCTAAATTATGAAACACATTACTTTGAAGGGACAAAATGAGTCGAGGTATGAGTAGATCTGGTATGTAACAAGCTCCTCCTTCTGATAGAACCGAAGCTATCTCGAGACGACCATTTAAATCAAATCCTGAATAGATAAAAATATAAATCTAATCAGTTATTAGAACTACAACATTGATATATGGCAAGGTCCTTTGTTATTTAGAACATACTACCCTTACCTGCATTTGACGAAATAAATTATATACCTCAAAGATCCAAAAAAGAATTCAACAATATTCTTCCAAAATCCCAATTCCCAAATTTAAAAAAATACGCATTACTTTAGTATCTTCTTTCATCCCTATTCACGAGGCCTTTTATGTACTACCCCTACCTACACTTGTTTAGCAGCGAGGATGTATAATCCCTATAAAATGGCTGCAGTGGAATGTGGGTTAAAGAAATAAATATGGGAATTTACTATATGATGTACAGACTTTCTACTATCTATGAAGTAAATCTATTACAAAGGTTGTATATTACGAATGCATACCATTTTTGTTTTCTGTCTTTTGAAGATTGCATGACATTTTAAGAAAATAGTAATTGGTGGTATAGTGCATGCATTATATATTATAACCTTCTATTTGATAATAATTTTCTTCTTTTATTCTTTTATTTCAGTTTACACTGAAAAACTTTTATTCAGCGTATAATACAAAATAAAACTAAGATGATAACGACATTCAGAAGCATATCACAGAAAAGAGAAATATAAAAATGAGTGGAATAACCTTTCTTTACTTTAAGGTAACTCTTCATTATTAAAGTGGACAAAAATCTTTTTAATTATAAAAAGATTTTCTTTAAATTCTAAAAGTAAGTAAGGTTTTTATTCAATAATTTTAAGAAAATTCTTCAATATGATATATGATTCAGGAACCGTGTTTATAGAATCATACATCTAAAATCCGGCATCTAGCATCATCACCCAGAAATGTATTTATTTAAAGCTGTCTAAGCATCATATGCCTACACAATATTCTAGCCTACCAGAATAAGCAACAAAGGTCTATGGAGAATTACAAGATAAATAGCACATACTGAGGAATACATACAAAGAAGGAAAAATGGAGCTGGATAGCTTATACAATTAAAAAATTTTACAGCATAAGTAGCATGACCAAATAAAACCTGCAGATGCATAGAACTAAGTGAACTTAAGCAATGCAACCTCACATGGAAGAATTTATAGTAGCAGCAGGAAACTGTGTGAGATGAATATGACAAATAAAACCTGACGCTCTCTACCAGAGTTTTTTTTTATATTCTTTTTTCATTCCTTCAAGGAATATAGGACATTCACCAAGTCTATTTAGACTAGGATTCATTATATTTTACGAATTATTAGATATGTTCTGACCATGGCTTGAATCCGAGAGTCTCCGTTAAAAAGGCTGACGTCCTAACCACACGCCATCAATCGGATATTTATATATAGAGAATGGTGAGGATTATCAACTTTATTAATGTATTAATTACCAAACATTAGACTTCTTAATTGTCCTCAGGGATATTAAGATATAGTGTTATGTTGAAATAACTCACATAATAACATTTTATATCTTTCCTTAACACATTGTTCTTTATATACAGTCAAAAATACCCTAGTGCATTGAATCCATCGTACTCTAGTTTAAGTATAAGAAACAGCTATCCAAATTTCGTTAAATTTCTTAAATATGAAATGTTTTAACTTGAACTTTAACCCCTTGAAAAACTCAAAAGCAAAATGTTAAAAGAAAAACTGGAAAATTCCCAACAGGTTTACAATTTCATTGAGTTTCATTCAAATATCACTTACTTCTTCCAAATATTTACCACGTGTTTTTTAGTTTTGAAATATAATTTTTCATTTTTAACTGTCAAAAAAATGTCACTTTATACCTTACTGTTTATTTTTGTCTTACGCAATTATTTATTTTCTTTCTCCTTCTTTTCTGCCACTTCTCTTTCAGTTTAAAATTTTAAATTACCTTAATTTTCAATTATTTCTTCTTTCTTTTCTTATAAATTTTTAATTTTTGTATTTACAAAAATAAAAATACAAAAATAAATTACAATTTTATTGCGTCTTCGAGTTTTTCGTCCTTTTTTTGTTTTATTTTTTTCTTTTACAATTTTGACACATTAATTTTACCACAGGATAATTCACTGGAAGGCATACTGATAAATTACCCAAATAAACCCAAAAAATATGTAAAATTGAAAAACAAACTTTCATGAATTTTATATTTCTTTCTTCCATTTCTCATTATCTGTCTTTTGTCATACTTTTTTAGCATATTTTGAAAAACAACATTTGATGCTAATTTTTTCTTTTTCCGCGTTTTAACAAAATTTCCGAATAACTTCTCTACCTCGCTGTATATAAGAGCTATACAACCGCTATACTAAAAACGAGGAAATACCGTTATTTCATTAGTTGAGAATGAACTTTAGTTATGGCCATCGAACAATAACAGACGTCACTTCGACTTGAAAAATGAAAAATACACATGTTCTTCCAAATGCTTCCTAAAAATATTCTTCTTTATCCTTTATGATTTATGATTTCTAATCCCAGCCCATCTAGCTTCTCTAATCTTTATCTTCAAAACCAACATGTACGTTAACACCAAAGTTTTCATCTTTAATTTCTCAAAACCAAGCTGTACATTTGTAACAACGACTTCATTCTAGTTTTGTTTAGAAGCCTTTTTCTTAGTTTGGCTTGGAAGCCTTTTTGGAGTTTGATTTTTGTGTGTTAAAGTCGCCAATTTTCCAAAGAACCTCTGTAGCTTTTCGAAAGAAGACTTTAGACGCATTAACTAAGGGATAAATCTAAATCTTAAATACCATTATCGGTTTTTTTATCAAATTCTTTAGTTTTCAAATTAATAACGGTATTTCCATTTTTTTGCTGTCTTCAAAAGGAAAAGATCTCTAAATTTTAAAAAATTGTATTTCGGAACTATTAAAATCTAAAAACTTGGAAAATGTGTACTTTTCAACCCCCCTGATTTTTTAAAATAATCACTACCTTGTTAAGTTTTCATATTTTATGGGGAAATAATTGAAAGTAACAATAAAGTAATAATTTATTTTTTGTAGGTGTTCGAAATTTTTAAATTATGTAAAAGAGTTTCTACGTCTTTTTTGTCAATTAAAATGGTTGGGAAATTTCAAATTAAATTTTCTTTGGAAAAATTAAAAAAAAAAAAACCTTATAATTTAAAATTTTCAATAAAAAAAATAATTATAAACTGGCCAATTTTCATTACATTCAATTATTTGGAAACTTCATTCTGGAGAAGTTGAGGATTTTCATAATGTTTAAATTAATTCCAAGTTTATAATCTAATATGATTGAAGGTTCAAGACGTGCTTTTCGTAATGATGAGAGACTAATTTATGAATATATTATGTATGAGGCTTCTAATGACCCAACATACCTTTTATTTTAATTCCAAAATTAAAACCAACATGATGGATTAAAATATATTTAATCCAAATTTACATCAAAATTATTTTATTTAGATATATCTTTATTTAAATCTAAATAATCTTTATACCCGTGCATACATATATGACATCGGGTATATTAAAATTGCTCCTCCGTTTGTAACGCATCGATCTAGAGGAGCTAGATATAGTGTCAAGGGTACGTATCGGCTCAGAATCGAAAAATAAGTCGATCTAGCTATGTGTGTCTGTCCGTCCGTCCGTCCGTCCGTGTGTCAGCACGATAACTCAAAAACTAAAGGAGCTACAGTTCTGAAATTTTCACAAAATATTTTTCAATCAATTTCTAGGTTCCCTATTTTTTTTGGTTAAGATCGGACCAAAACTTCGGGTAGCTCTCGAACAACTAACTTTTTTAACTCCCATATTTTCATATAAAAATTTGAAATATATCTGCACATCTTGTATAACATGAATTTATATGAATTTTGTTTTTGTTTGTTTTTTTTTTTGTTTTTTTGTTTTTTGAAGATAAAGAATTTTTCAAGTAACGATTTCATACGATTTAAATGATGCGTAAAATTTTTAAAAAAATTTTAGATTTGGACTTTGTACTTTGAGATTTATGAATTAAAATGAAAAAAAATTATGAATATGATGATAATTTTTGATCATGATGATCTGATCATTATATGAGTATGATTATAATATGATGCTTATTTTGCTTGGTTTTAATATAAGTATTTGTGAATTAAAAATTAATTACAAGAGATAGAATTGAAAAATTAGAGCTAGAGTTTTGAAATTTACACAAAAAATTTTTTTGGACATTTTTTAGGTTCCCTATTCTTCTTGGTTAAAACCAGACCAAAGCTTCGGGGAGCTGCCACACAACTTATTTACACCAATATGAATTTACTCAAAAGTAATAATACCAGGAAGATGAAAATTACACACGGTTAGTTCCATAATGAATCAAGCACTTATATGAAATTTCAAAATGTTACGGCTTCATTTTCGGGGGGCTGCCATACAACTTCTTTGCACCAATATGAATTTCTTCAAAACTAATTATACTATGAGGATGAAAATTACACACTGTTATTTATATATTGAATCGAGCACTTATATGAAGTTTCAAAATGTCACGGCCCCATTATCGGGGGGCTGCCATACAAAGTTTTCTATTCAATAACGCTGAATCTAATAAAGCTAGGAGGTTAAAATTAAAATTGGGCAGGTAAAGTAATAGGACAAGTTACTTGGCAAAGTTGGATATCACTCGGACCAACTTTTAGAGTGGGGCATTTTTTTTTTTTTTTGTTTTTTTTAAGCAAAAATTATGGGATAATGAATTAAGATTTTTTTTTTTTGTTTTTTTTTTTTAATCAAAAATTATAGGATAATGAGTTAAATTTTTTTAAACTATTTTACTTTTTTATATTTTTTGTAATATATTCTAGCATTATAGAAATAAATAACGGTTTATTTTTCATATTATAGTGGGTATGCACGGGTATCTAAATGTTGACAAGGGCAACTATAATCTTCCTCGTTTAATATATATTTTATTTAAATTAAATTTTCAAAAAAAAAGGTATCTTTAAGATACTGGAATTAAAGTTTTTTAAAGGAGTTTTTTTTTTAATTAAAACTTATAAAATTCGGATATACGATCTTAAAATTGTATACAAATTAATTAAAATATGAAACGTGATATGAATTAAATATGATATTAAGTAATTATTTAATTTAAAATCAATTATCTCTTTAAGTTTATAAGTTCATATTATAAATTAGTTTTTTATTAAAAATATTAAAAAAAAAGAAGTGGGAAAGAAACCAAGGGTTTTTAAAAATGCCGCATTTTAAAAATTATATTGTGTTTAATACTGAGTTTAATATTGGGAATATATACAATGGTGACTAAGTTACTGAATTATAAAAATGGGCAATTCTTAAAATGATTTTCGATCCTCCTCCCCCCGTCAAAAGTTTTGTGGTTTTAGGAATTAAATTGTGGAATAAAATGTTTAAAATTTGGAATTTTTCTTAGATATTTAGTATCCAAGTAAAAAAAGTTAAAGCTAGTAGACACTTTCTTCAAATTTAAGGACCCTCTTTAAATTTAAGAAAAACCTGTAACAGATGTTAAAACATAATGCTGGAGCTTTAACTTTTGTATATTACTAAAAAAAACTTTGGACGGATATTTAAGTTACAGGTGCTCAAAAATAGCACAATTTCAATTTTCTTCTCCTTACAGTTCCTAAACAGGGGGCGTTAAAACAAAATTTTCTTAACCGACTCATACCAATATCTGAGGATCTAACTTCTCCCAAAATTTCAAAGTTTCTACGTTTAGCTGTTCAGAAGATATGAGAGGCTAAAAAATTTGCAAAAATTGAGTTTTGCATAGCGGTGAATTTCAATTCCCTATGGCAACCCTTTGAATTTAAAATTTGTAAAGCTTACAAAAGCAGCTGTCTTTTACCGTTTTCAGACTGAAAATTAACCTAAAAGCACTGTTGTTATAAGAATTTTAATTTAGACTTATTTTATTCTACTGATGGCTGCAACTCCGTAACGGGTGGAGCTACCAAAAAAAAGTTCTTGCATGAAATTTACCCATAATTAAAATTTCATCACTCTATTTCAAATGGTGTAAAAGTTTTTGTAAACATACGGACGAAAGGACAGAGTGAAATTTAAAGGTACATTTTTTCAAAATCTTTTAAATATGTGTTAAAAATAAAATTTTTAAAAATGTTATAAAAATATTAATTTTTAATTAAGAATAAATGAATTTTAAATCTTTAATATTAAAAGTATTTAACTTTCAATTTTTTTTTCAATATAGAATGTATATTAAATTTTTTAATCTTTTAAATTTAGTTTAATATCTACAGATTATTTCAAATAAAGAATACTAAATATGAGGTTTCTTAGGAAATGGTACTTTCATTACTTTCTTTCAAGATTGGGATTGGCATGTTATCTTAAATCTGGGTCCATTGGTTGTTTTTAATTATTAGTTCAAAAATATAATATTTGTAATTTATTGGGACAGGATAGCATAGATGTGTTGTCTGGAATCTGATATCTTTTGAATAATTTAAAAAATTTAGTCTATCATAGATTAAACTATAGTTATCTTTTTTCTTTTTCGACGGTTGATGGAAAGCATCGAAATCAGCCCAGAATCTGGGAACAGGTTTCATTCAGGATTGTTGGACTTCAATTAACTAATACAACGCTCCTTTTTAAAAACAACCTTGGAATTAACTTTAAAAACATATGTATTATTTGGTTTTTAGGAATTGCATAGGGGATTATGGATTTAGTTATATAAAGGGAGAACTTCTTAAGGGATATCTATTCACTATCTTCTAATATCTATCTTTATGCCTTACTATACTTCAAATTCTCGAGAAGTTTACTCAAGTGAGCGAAGAAGTTTATTAAATTCTTATATTAGTGACATCTTCTTAGTATTTAAATCATGGAATCCTTTTTACTATAAATATTAGATTTGCTTTTTCCAAGGGCTCCCAAGAAAATGTAGTGACTTACTCTCATCACGGTCTCACAATCGATTTATTCACTCAAATATTAAGTTTAAATTAGAAGCACCCTTTGAATTCTGTTTAAATTCTATACAAAATTGATCTAATCAAAATTTTTGAAAATTGGTACTATTTGTTTTATACCTAATTAATACAAATAGGACATCCTCTGAATTATATTTATGTACAATATTGATCCAATCAACATTTTTAAAAATTGGTACTATTTGTTTAATACTTAAGTAATACGAAAAGCACTCAGAAAACTGGTAGAAGTAGACGAACTATTTGAAATTTGTTCTTTAGAACTTAAGCATACCATAAATTTTAGATTTAAGTATAGTGCAAAAACCCTTCAAAAGTCATCAGGTAACCATGGTAATATAAAACTTTTACACTCAAAAAGAACCTTCTGTAATGAAATAAATACCCGAACTGCTCTGCTAACGCAAAGAATATGGAAAGCAAATAATTGGAAAAGGATTTAAAAAACTAACTCAGATCGACTCCCTTGTGGAAAGTTTAAGATGCTTATTTAAAAAGGATGTGAGGATGGATGCTCCAAATAATTACTCTTACTTGTGTCCTTATGTAATTGGGAATCAGTAGTAATTCTACAGCTGGATCTTACACATCCTTGAAAACCGTAATAATCTCCTTTTCTATTTGTATAAAATGATGGATTAGGAAGAACTGGTTATTTGATGACACAATCAGCGGAATATTGTTTTTCCTGGAATTCGCAAGGATTTTAACGTCCGTATTTCTTTTTCTCAAATTGACTTCAAGATTTTGGATTCCTAAATTTTGTTTTCAAGATTTTATTCACAAATAAATTTTTTTCTAGATCTTGTCCCAAACAGATTTTGGTTTAACCTTTTGTGGGTACACTTATTTTTTATTACTTTGAGGGTACACATGTACCATTTTTGTCCTTGCAATTTATCGTTAATAAAAGTAGGTAAAAATTAATTTTTTTAATTTTTTTTTTAACAAACATTAAAAATTGAACATTTATCTGTAAAAAACAATTAAATATAAATAAAAACAACTTTTCTCTTATAAATTAACTTGTATTGAATTTTATTTAGCAAAATTTATACGTAAACTTACTATACTAAAAAAAAATTAACATATTCTTCATAATAAAAAAAAAAACAGCCTAATTTAGTACTTTCCTGACTCTTCAAAAAGGAAATAATAAAAAAAAAACAAAAAAACCTTAAAATTATTACAGCTCTAGCTTAGCCACTTCCTTAAACTTTATCATTTTTCTGCCCAGCAGTATACACAACATTTAATTGTGTGATCACCACAAACCGGTTTATTACAGTTTGTACAAGCAAAAGATGTTTTTTTATTTTCCTTGTAACTGCAGAAGTCACAACGTTTTCGTGTTCCAAGTTTCGTTGGAACTACACTTGCCGAAAAGCTTGTGGTAGAATCCTTCCCTAAGAGCTCTCCTATATTAATTTTTAAAGGTTTTCTTAAAGTTGGAATCTCATACCGTACCTCCAATTGTGGTGTAATAAGAGCCATACTTAACTCGTACAAAAAATCTTTTCTTAATTTTAAATAACTTGGATGTGCTAATGATAATAAAATCATTGAATTTATGCCACATCCATCTAAAATTCCAAAAAAAATTCTTAATGGCCAACGATAGGTTTTTCTACAAGTAGTATAGGCGTGCGCGAGTTTATCAAATGAATCAGTCCCACCTTTTGTTTGATTATATGTCTCTATCATAATTGGTTTGCCTGATTCTGGATCTAGTGCATTATCGTGGTGCATGGTAGAAAGTAATATAACATGTTTATTCCGCTTAGGCGTGTAAGAAACCAATGTTTTCTCTTTGCTAAATGCAAATTTTGATGTTCCTATTTCTTTATTGGCAAAAAAAATTGGAGGAATTTCTCTTTTGTTTTTTCGCATAGTTCCTAATAAGGTAAGACTTTTTGTTGCCAAAAAATCGGCTAGTGGGATAGAAGTAAACCAGTTATCTGTGGTAATGTTCCTGTTTGTCCCATAAATTGGTTCACTTAGTTTTCTTACATAGTAAGAAGGCACTGATTCATTTTCTATACTGTCATTTATTTTACCAACATATGGTATGGCACTTAACATGTAGAATGTTCGCGCGTCATGGAGAGACACAATTTTTAGCCCATATTTGTCAGGTTTGGCTGGCATATACATTTTAAATGAGCATTTTCCTCTAAAGCTTAGAAGTTGTTCGTCAACGGTACAATATTGGTAAGGAGTGTAATAATTTCTGCAATTTTTCTCATATTTGTCCCAAAAGTTTCTTATTGGTGCAAATTTATGATTCTCTCTACGTTCACTCCTCGTTTCTTTGTCATCAAATCTAAGAACTTCGGATAAAAATTTGAACCTTTTCTGGGGCATGGTAGAGCGAAAAATTGTATTTCCTTTAACAATTGACCATAAATCATCTGTAGAAGTTTTCCCTTGTTTGAGAAGCCCTGCCAAATACAAGAGGCCAATAAATGCACGAATTTCTATATCATGTGTCAAAGATGTAAACGTATAATTTTTTAATGTGTCATTGTTATCGTGTTTTCTTCGTATTTCCTCATTAGAGTGCTTTACAAGCATATCTACCATAGATTCATTAAAGAGAAGATTCCACGATTCCACAGGGGTTCGAACATTTTTGGCTTCCTTTTTAGGTCCAGGCATGTGTAAAACTATGTTGGTGTTAATCGGTCTACCACGGCGTTCAGGAATTACAGTAGGTACTCCAGCAAAAACCATTTTTTCCTTTAATGCTGTTTGTATTTCGAGCACGACTAGTATCCTCAAATTCATTCGTATATTCATCTACTTCATCCCCATCAATTTCACTACCTGATATGTTCTCTAATAATTCAAAATCAGATTCAACACCCGAAACACTTCCAAAATTGCTCATGGAATCATCATCATAATCACATAAATTCTGAAGAATTTTCTCAATATCGCTATCTTGTAAACGGTTCATTTTGCTATATAATCAGAACCATAAATAAAAAAAAATTCCAGAAAAATCTAAATATATAAAATTACCTGCAAATCACTTTCTAATATATGTATTTTTATATTCTAACGGTTGAAAAGTAGTGCAATTCTAAATAAAAAAAAAAACTACATTGAAAATAAAAAAACGTTGAGGGTACACATGTACCATTTTTGGAACAATCAAAAATATAAATACTTACAACTCGGTTTCTAAAATTCTTTTTTTAGTCTTATTGCATAAAAACGTTGCAAAATACTAAACTACGAATTTACAAATGCATGCTGTCAAATTATTATAAATTTTAGCATAGCAAACTATGATTTTTAAATTTTGTAGGACAAAAATGGTACATGTGTACCCTCAAAAGGTTAAAGATCAAGGATTACAAGAGAAGGAGAATTTCCTACAATACATAGGTATATCTAATCTTAAACTAAATACATATATTGATACATAATTTATGGAATTTAAATTTTTAATCCTCAAATATAATTAAAAATTAACAATTTAGAAAAGTTTTTAAATTTAAATTTTAAAAATTTTTCCAAAAATATGAAAAAAATTTTTCCTTTATTTTTTTTTAAGGATTTTCAAAGTGAAAATCAAAAGTTGTAATAGGATATTATTATGTATACTGACATCTAAACACATGTGTATATTTTTGGAAAATTAAAGTAAAACTGATTCTATGTAACAAAATGTATTAAAAGAGTATATTTTCTTTTACAAAAGTAATAAATAGCTTTAAATCCTTTTATAAAAGGAAGTTTTTATAGGAAAGATGATATCCTTATATTATTATAATATTATTCAAATATATTCTTTTATTTTATTACTTGTGAAACTTTTTTAAATTGTATTCATCATAATAATTATTACAAAAGCAAAAAATAATTAATCAAAATGGATTAAAAACTAAAAACTTATATGGTATTTAAAGATAAAATAAATTTTTTCTTGACTTTATTATAAAAGGAAATTTTTGAAGGATAAAAGAATCTGAGACGAAAGAAAATATATTATCTTCTAAAACTATAAATTATAATTTAATATTTTTAAGCCCTTTATTTTATCTTAGAAAAAACGAAATCTAAAACATATAATCTTGTATGTAAATGGAATACTAAAAAAGGTGAACCCAAAGTGATTTTTAATTTCAATTCTATTCAATAATCCTGACTAGGCTTAAAGAATGAGGAACTAGAAGGGGAAGCCGAATAGTAGAATAAAACTGTAGGATAGATTGGAAGCGAAGCTAAACCAATTTTTAATTTGCAAAATTAAACCCATATCAGATGCTCATCCCTACTGCGTCGAATTGTTAAGATGGCGAAATACGGCTTATGGAAATTCGTTTGTTATGCGCATGGCGTGATTGTGAAACTATATTCTCTCTAGTTAAATTTAAGAATAATATTAACATCTTTCTCTTCTCTTAAAATTTTCCCCATCCTTCTAAATCCAAAAATTCTAAACCTGTCAATAATCCCCAAATCCCTCCATATCCCCATGCCTGTTACCAAACTGTATATTTGTACCAGAGGTTCCCTACCTGGTTTTGTGGTTTTGGTGTGTTAAAGACGGACACTACCCAAAAAACACGGCACAGTTTCCACGAGTGGCTTTCAAGCGTTCCATTCCCTCGTAAAAAAGAAAAACAAAATATTAGAGACAAAAATTTTTAAAAAATCTTAGAGAGGGTGATAGTCTTCATAGACTTGTAGGTGCAAAGCATTAGGGAATCTGAAGTTGGACCTACACTTTTCAAGACAATGGAAGCTTTTCTAATTATCTTGGCATCTAGGTATATCCTAGCTAATCCATCTTCTTCCCACGCTTAAACTAACCTCAGTTACCTAACTTAGAGCCAAAAAGTATCTAGAAGTAATTTGAGGAAAAAAATGTTTTTCGTGAATATGTTTGGTATCAACTAATATGGAGCTTGAAGGATAGGACCAACACATCTCAAGACAATGCAAGTCATTCGAACCATTATGGAAAATGGATAAACCCTAGCTAAGTTTTTCTGAAATTTTCGTCCTTTTTATATATAATTTTCTTGTTTTTCTGCGGGCAGGGGAAGAGGAAGCTAGAAGTTTGAGAATCAAAATGTTTAAATCACAGCACGAATAATTCAATTTGTTGACTACTATTGTATCTTAGGTGAACAACTTTCCCCTTCCTATACAGACATGCCCAAGTTACTAAATAACCATCTCCCGACTGAAATTGCGGTATTTAGAGAGTTCTACTAAATAAAATTATTTAAAATTAATTCCAGATTTCCTGAAGCTATAACAATAATGTTATTTTGGAAATAATGTCTTCAAATTCTAATATTCAAATTTAATTAAGAAAAGACTTGTTGGAAATAAGGCTATTTTTAGAAATTAAGTGGTTTAAGATTTTTTTAAGTTAACTAATTCCTAAGTTCCTTTCTACCCTTATAAGTTTTGAAAGTAAATGCTTTCATTTCAAGAAGACCTAATTAGTTGTAAGTAATTTATAAAAATTTACACAATCAATTTCTAAAAATTTTTAACCACATTTAAAGTTTATTTTTAATTTGAATTTAATTAAATTATCACAAATGAAATTAATTTTTTCTAATTTTAATGAACATCAAAGGAACTTCATTGAATTAAGAATCCGAAACTCGAGGTATTAAAAATATAGTTAATTAAATTAAAATTAATTAAAAATGGTATTTTTTTGAGGAAAATTAATTTTAAAATAAAGTTTATAACCTTCGAATTTACTTTTTACAAACTCAATTAATTTTAGAATTATAGGCATTGATTTGAAGTGTATATTTCTTAGAATTACACCATTAGATCTTAGTAAAAAATTTTCTTTTATAGTTTATTTAATTTAAGATCAAACGCCATTTTTAAATTTAAAAACTTAAGATTTTTCAAAGTAAAAATAAAATTTTGTGATCTAAAAAAGAAAATCTTCTATTACCACATTAAACAATTTTTCACTAATTATTCAAAAGATTTTATTTTCTAATTGAATAATTCCGTAAAAAAAATTAAGTTATATTTTATTTAAGGATTCTGTGGTGGTTGTTTTAGTTTTTTAAGTTTAACTCATTGTTTTGGAGTGTAATTGGTAAGGCCACATGAAAGATATAAACTAATTATAAATTTGGATGATATTCTAAGGACACACACTGAATACGCCGACGAAAGTTGAAAAATCATGTTTCCAAGCTTCGGAAAAACAGATAAAATTGTAGTGCGCCTCCGAAGTCAGAAACTTGCAATTCTTAAGTAGACCTAACGACCTACTAAATTCTGTTACATTGGCATAGGAGTTGCTCATGATCCAACAAAGATTTGACCTAGATTTAGCAGGCTCAATTTGTTCGAAATATATATAAGATTTCCATTTATGCTGAATGCTAGGGCGGTACCAATGGAATTAGGAAATATTTCTGCTCGAACTATATTGCATGTTCATCTGACATCAGCATCTACAGCCAATTTAACTTCACAAACGATATTACTAATAAAACTGACTGTTTCCAATTCTTTGTTTAGATACAATATATTATATCAGTAAGACATCGAATTTCTGGTCGTCTTCAAAACTCTTTATTGTACGGAATATTCAGCTAAAGTTCCAAATATAGGTTTTAAATACTATACGATGGAATCGGCTCCTAAATTGCTGCTCAAAACATTTTTAAATAATAGTTCTAAAATTTTGCAGATAGTTTTTCCTAGACAAGTTAGATCTCGAAATTGGTTTATGTCTTTCAAGATAATCATTAAAGCAGTTCAATTAGAAACGGTTCAACCATGCAATGATGCACATTGGTGTGGTACGAGATCATGGATAGATGAATATATAATTCATCAGATGAATTATATAAATTCATTAGCTTCAAGCAAAACCCTTATCTTCATAAAGCCCAGACAAAATTATAAGCAAAATGGTCTTGGAATTATATCATAAAAATAACTTTAGATAAACTCAAAAGTCTTAACTACAAATGAATTTCGTACCTTTGATTCCACTGACATCTCCTTACAATACAAATTTCATTTGTGTTTCTCAAGGAACATTTGTAAATAAATAAGAATTCTTATGACTTCAACTATTTGGAAACCGCATTTTAAATCTATTCAACTCTATAGTTTATCTTTTAGAATGATACGATTTATTGTTTAAATTCAACACATAATTAAAATTGCACTGTAACCAAACTTATCTTAACAAATTTTTTGTTTAGTAAAAAGCATCCTTAAAGTATGCAATAGGATTATCTGTTACTCTTTGTTTTTGTTTTGTTGTTGTTTTTTTGTTTTTTCACTCTAATAAGTCTGAATAAGTCAAAACATATTTCATACATATAACATATATATATATATATATATATAATTTAACCCTATGTTAATCCTACCATTTTTTAAATCCAGACAAAAAAAAATTGCTCATTATTTCTGAAACTGCGACATCTGTGTTGAATTTGTATAAAATTTGTTCTTTTAATTTTTTATGTGTTATCCTTTTTTACATATTTTTTTTTTAAACAATCATTCACTCATTCGTGTTCTTCTTACAAGTTGTCTCTGTGCATTTTGATGCATACACAATCTTCTGAGGTAGGTATAATTTATTTCTATATGAGTTAGTTTTAAATTGTGCTGCTTCTTTTTCATTATTTAGTTTTTGTGGTAGCTTTAGTTTTGTTTTTTGGGTTCTTTTATAATTACAATTATTTTTTTGTTTGGTGCTACGAAATAAGTTCAAATTAAGGAATTCCAATAAATTAAAAAAATTTAGATCCGAAGATTAAAATTGAACAAAAAAATAATGTTCTTTTTGAAGCAATTGCGAGTCTAAACGTGCCATTTCCATATATAAAAAGTCTCAGCCCTCGTATTTTGAAACCCAGAAGTTGAGCGAACTTGATTTAAAAATCCCAGTCCTCGATTCTTCCCAAAAAGAAGATTCATAATTTTCGAGGAATACTTGTTAGGGCGGGCTTAAATGTTGAACTTTTTCAATGTTTCTTGCTGTGTATTTAAGTTCTACTAATCCTATCATTTTTAAATTATCTCGGTCCAGATACTGAATCCCGAGAAATGAAAAGTTGCAAAAAGGCGACATACAAATTTAATCGGATCGGATAAAGTTCTGGAACGATATTTTAAATTACCTATGCCACATACTATTTATTTTGTGAATTCATCTAAATTTGTTCTTTTACCTTGCCATTATCATAGTATTTATCATTTAAAATCCAACGTCTACAAGAACCTTAAGCCCCATAATAGCCAGAAATAAAATATCCAGGGAAATAATCGAAGATTTACTCATTTATAGTTTAAACTAGAATAATAAATGAACCTTAGATCAATTCCCATTACACTGACATCCTAACGGAACCCATGACAAAATCGTCCTGTGATATTTTTTATACTGTGCATTTCTTGCGAATATATCGGCGTTAAACATTTGCCTCGGTTTAATCTGTATAATTATAAATAGTCGCCACAGGACAATGTCGTCGCGCTCCAATGTCTTGGCATCTACTTATCTATCTGTATTTTATTCAAAATAGTGAAATGAAACATGTTTCAAGGTGCCATTATAATTTTCTTTCGAAGTAATTTCATTTTAGGATTCCGACTTATTTTGAATGATAAGATCTAATTTCGTGGCACTCTATCGCATAAGATCTAAGAAAAGCAGCACCAAAAAGAAAACACAAAAGTAAAAAAATGAGACAGTTTGACTTTTTGTATTGTAATGAAAACTCAAATGAGTGTTTAGATTCATTCATTGCTCGCTTTTGTTCCTTATTTGTTGAAGAGGTATTTAAGGTTCAACTGATATCAAAGATTCTATCAAAAATTATGTTAGGTGTAAAAATTAGACAAAATAAGTTTCATGTTAAAATTCAAGAATGTACTAAAAAATTGACATGTTATTTAAAATTTTAGCTTTTTTATATTTTACGTTGGAAATTGAAACGATTCTCATTTTAAATTGCAAAATATGAAAAACTTTTCAATGCAGTTTAAGTTTGAATGAAAATTTTATCTCGTAATACGAAAACTAAAACAAAACTTAAACAAAGTCGCTGAAATATGATGGAAATAATGGAAAAAAAACTGTTATGTGATTTTTTATCGCTTCTTTGGAAATTTTTCAAATGTGGGAAGTGATGCAACAGTTAAAAAAAAATTCAAAAAAATAAAACAATGGGAGAAAATGCTGTGGCAGATGAAGCAACATGTACAATTTATTTAGTGTAAGTTTTTCTGTTTTTTTGTTTTTTTTTATCTTTGGTCTCATTAATTTTCAAAAAAAAAAAGAAAAATTGGGAACCAAAAGAAAAGCAGAAGCAAATAATAGAAAAGCGTTGTGGAAATTTTTGGAAAAAAATGTATTAAATGGAAAACTGTATTTAATTGCTTTATTTGTTTTTAAACAGAAAATTAATAGGAATTTAAGATAAATTAACCGGTGATTATTGATAAATTAAATTATTAGATTGAAAAGTGTAATTTTTTTATCCTAGAACAGTTTAGGGGGCTTACTCTATACAGCAACAAGTAAACCGAGCTCCAAAAGCTATGTTCCCCATACCTTTAACCTAACCTATCACAATATTAAAAACCCCGGAACTGTTTAGTCAGGAGAACCCTGAACGCACAAATGTTTTATCAAAACGAGAATGGAAGCAGAAAAACAAGTGGTTCACCTAGATGAACAGTTGAACATTATTGTAAAATTTAACGCCATTCGCCATCGTAGATCTACGATATGGTAGTCCATAGCTGTTGTCTATAAGTTGTCTATGGCGACCTATTGCCTTAATGTAATATTGAACCACATTTTGCTCAGTGGTTTTACAGTTATGAAATTTGCGATCTTCAGTGCTCGCTTTTTGTTTCAATTTTACCTTGCAAAGTCAATTCTCTATTAGGTCAGCAATGTTAAAATCTCTTTGAAATATTTAAAACTAATCCACTCAAACCAATTAATATTTAACTTGAACATCTTAATAAATAGGCATATGATGAAGCATTAGAGTCCAATTTCGGGAAATCTTATGATTTCCAATAAAATTTGTTTTAAAAAGAGATCGATTAATAAGAATTTCAGAGATTAAAGATTAAAGGTTAATTTAAAGATTAAAGGTATTGGTTTTAAAAACAAAACTTAAATTAAACGTCCAACTTTATACTGGTAATCGTAGGATAACTTTTATTTTTTACAAATTACAAATTGTAAATTTCGAACTTAATATATTTTAAAAATTTTTTTTTAAAAAAGAGTTAGGAAAGAACGCTTTAGAATGCAAAACACTTACTTTGAAAATAGAAAGAAATGATTTATAAAGCCAATATACATGGTGTCAGGAAGTTGAAGATTTTGAAGACAGAACGTAATTGCAAAGGTGGGTACAGGTAAAAAGCTGCACCGGATTAGGAATATATGCGGAGATTTTTCTATTATGAATAATTTCTTAGTTAACGTCCTTTTTAGAAATTATATATAACAGTACCTATCTTTGATTCAGTAGGAAATACATTGGATTACAGAAACTTTGAACTTTTTGGCTTTGATGGTTGAACAGTTCGTTCGAATTTTTCGAACTAATTTTTAAATATCTGTAATATTTGTGAAAAGTCTAGTTTTTATCTCATTATCTAATTAAACTTAGTCATAGCTCTAATTTTTATAGTTTTTACCATATCTCTTCTTATTTTCGAAAGATTTCGACGCAACTCGGCGCTTCTCCGAAATATGTTTAAATGAAGGGTTAACACTCCATATTGATAAAATCCTCTTATCCATTTTCTTTGTATCCTTCAACTACCAGACACCTTGTATAAGAAATGTGCTTTTTTATAACGCTTCCATAAATTCAGTAATAAGCACCACACCTATGATTTACAGGTACATACATTAAAAACAAAAGCAAAATTAAATTATAATTTTCATTCTATTTTTTTTTTTTGCCAAAAATCTTTACATTTAATTTTTCAAATACCATAGCAAATAGTCAGCTTAAGCTTTTAAGATTCAACATAGATGCAACACAATTCACATGTATGTATACAATGTTGAAGAAACACAACAAAAAACATAAAACGTTGACTACATAACTAACTGTGAGAAACACAAAGTTAAATAATCAAATTAATTTTTTTTTTCGTATGTGTGTTAGAAAATTCTGAAAATAATAATGAATGAAATATAGAATAAATGTGCAGTTATGAGGTTATAATAATGGACCAGTAAAATGCTTTATAACAGTTTTTTTGTGGTTAAATTATATAAAAAAAAAGAAAAAAAAGAATTTATATAAAAAGGTATAAATTGTTTTTCTATGCACGTGCAAAAATTATTATAGAAATAAAAAAGTATTATGAAATTGATTTTAAGCTGAATATCAATGAATTGTAGTCGTTATTTAGTTGGTTAAGGAGGATGATTCGGTTCCCATTACCGTGACTCCAAGAATTCAATTAGCATCGTTTTGCTGCCACTTTAGATCTCATGGTCTGCAGATTGTTTAATTTCTAGATAGTTGGAAGATATCACCATAAGCTGTGACTTTATAAAAAAAGACTTTATTAAATAGTTAGTGTTTGTAATTGTTAAATTGACCGCAACAAATGAGGTAAGAGAAGAATATTTCAATAATAAATTTGCAGTCCTCGGCGTCTTCGAAAAGCTAAACGATTAAAATGGAAATACAGTTATGTTGAGGAATAAATATTTCAGGATTTTCAAGGCTAATGGAAAAACTTTTGCATGAACGCGAAACTTATAGGACTAAAAATGACATCAAAGTAAATTAATTAGCACAAAATTAACACCAATACACATATCACATATACCAAAACTATGAGACAGAGCATCAGTAACAAGCCAATTAAAAAGCGGAAAGGTAAGATTAGTGGAAGAAAGTGGAGAGACAAAACTTTGATAAAACATTTATGAAATAAAACCATTTCGGTTCCAGAATGAAACCTGTGAGGACAAAGACCATCTAAAAACAAGAGAAGTTAAGCCATAGTATTGAGCTAAAAAGAAATCCATAAACTTTAAAAATCAGTTGCGATCATTGTTTGAGGCAATTTCTCAATATTCCGACAAGGAAAAAAATGAGCAAAAGTCGACGAGCAATTTTTGCAACTAGAACTTCAGTTTCTCGAAAGCTTTATGTTGCAAACAAATGCCTAGAAACTCCAGCAAAGTTTCAATGTAACCCAAATTTTCTACGCTTTTTTAAGTGCCAATTAATGCCTAGAAAGTTCCTCTAAAGCTAAGCTGAAAGCAATTCTACAGCATTTTGGCTTTAAGATTAGCCTTTTATATTTTGCATCGACTATGCACCGACTTATTTTCCATTAAAGGGATAAGATTCAATTGTCCCATTATATAGATCAAATTGCCCCGAGGGCATAGGCTACTCCTTGTACCATACTATAATGCAGCATAAAAATAATCTTTTGTATCATATCCACTGAATTAGAAAGCAATATTTCTGTATTTTCCATAATATAGGGTTAGGATTAGTATTAGACTTAGATTTTAATCAAGATTAGGTTCTGAAAGATCTACAAAAGTTAAGGTTTTTTATTTAATTAATTTTTGCTTCAAATTTTTTTTATTTTGTATACGGATTAAAAAAATTTCATACCTATGGATATGAATGACAACCATATTTAATAAATCCTTTAAACCTGTTAGTTTTTTGTTTGTTTTTTTTTTCTCACATTCATTTAAATCTCTTCTCTAATTTTTTTTTCTAAATAATTTTTTTTTTTCGTTTAAAATCGCATTTTCGCGCTTATAAAAAACGTTCAAAAAGTGTTTTTTTTTTTTTTTTGAATTTCACTAGAGCGCTAAACATCGTTTCACTACTTATAGTCAAACACGTTTTTTTTTTTTATCTGTTCGTTTGTATGGCAAACAAGGTGAAATTTGTGTCAAAGTGATGTCAAAAAAAACAAGTAATGAAAAAAAACCAAGGATTTTTGCAGTACCGCATATAAGTAAGTTCCATAGTAAGTTTTGGGTAAAGAGTATATTGAAAAAAGGAATGGGTCTTATAGTAGCCTCTTACATGCTATAACTATAACATTAGATACTCAGTACATCTTTCCTCCTAACATCCCTCTAAGTTTTTCATTTATTCCACATGCCCATTATGTGCAATCTTTAGTTTTCCCTGATTCCGGCCTCTAAGCCAACCTGTACATTGGAATCTCAAGCCCCATTCTTAACTTTGGTTTTGAAGGGGGGCGTGGATTTAGTCTGCTAAGTTCACAAACTACTAAAAAAACTGTGGCCTTTTTCAAAGGTTAACTTTCGATGCTTTCTAGTGTTCCTCGTTATAAAAAAAACATTTTACAGCTCCTAAACTCATACCCATGTAAAAAAGTTTTTTTAAGGACTCATCTTATTTTTTAAAATCTTGAAAACCACTCATAAATTCTAGGTTCCTAACTCAAATCGTTTGGAAAATATAACAGATCATGTATTTTGGAAAAACTAATTTTCGGTTAACGGTTAATCAAATCACCGAATAACAATCCTATACAATTTTATTATGCAGGAGCTTTCTGACTGAATGGTTTTCTTCGAAATGAATGATCGGGCATCCTGAAATGATCCAAAAATTGTTCTACAGGAGGAGAGGGAGAAGAGGGTCTATTTTGACAGGGTTCTAATATAACTGCCCTTAAAGTAATTTGGTAAACTCTTTAAAGAAAAAATAGCATTTTCGCGTCTGTACAACATAGAACAATAATTTAAGTGTCAGTAGGAAGCTGTAGTTATGTAGAGTGTAGTTCCGTAACGGATGAGTCTATAGAATAGAACCTTTTTTCCGTGAGATTATTATTTCTGCAATGCCTACTCTTACTTAAAATTTCTTTCCATTATTTCAAACATAGTCAGCGCTTTGTAAACATACGGTATGACAAACGGACAGATTTAAACTGTATTGCCACACATTTTATTCAAATATTTTTTTTTTTTTTGAAAATCTGCTAAAAAAACGAGATGCACGTAAAAAGTCATCATAAAAAGTAATGTTAAAGTTAAACACTTTATTTCCAAATTAAATTTTATATGAAAAAAAAAAAAAAAAGTTCTTAGCTTTTAAATGTTAGTTTTGTGTAATAGCAAACATTGCAAATACCTATTTTGAACGTTTTATAAAATATATATTTCTTATACTCTTGAAGAGAGGAGAAGGATTGCTAAAGGGTATAAAACCATTAAAAATAAAGTTTTAGTTTAGTTGGAAAAAAAAAACACATTTTTTTTACCATTTTACTGCTTTAATTAAATTTATTCTTGTAAATTCAAGCAAAAATTTTAAATGAAGCTAGAAAATATGATGAAAAAAATTTATATATATAATTTAGCAGTTTTTTTAGCATGTTTTTTTTTCTAAATAAAAAAAAAATGGAACAATCTACAGAAAAAAGAAAAAATTTTTTTTTTAGAATTCAATTAAGAATTTTTAAGATATTTTTTTTTTCACTCAATTATGAGTTGAAAATGAAAATATAATAACTTAAAACCTCTATAATTATACTATTTCTATTTTTTTTTTTTTTTGTATGTAGTTTTGTTTTTGGCAACTCATAATGAGACAAATTGGTACCAGAAAATATCAAAAAAAATTATGAAATATTGTTTAAAATATAAATTGCATATTTTTGTACGTAATATTTTCTTTTAAATATTTTAATTTAATATTTATTTGCCTTTTTCGAGGTATATTTTTTGAAGAATTTTTAATTTAAAATGGTAAACTGGTAGGTAATTCTTTATTTTGTAAAGGTGATTATTAAAATATAACTCTATATGGGTCATTTTTTTTTTTAGTGCACATTTCAAAATTTTAAAATTTTAAATTATTTTTCTTTTTTTATGAGCCATGGTATTTTATTAAGAAAGTTTATAGTTTTCGCTACAATATTCTGAAGAGAGCTGTACACTTTTGTTAAAATTACGAATTTTAGAACAAAATTAGTAAACTGAGCTCCGCAGATTTGTCCATTGCGTTACTAAAATGTAAAATGTTATATAAATGTAAAAAAAACAAATAAGAAAAGAAGTAATCAGCTTTTCGTATTTTATTTATTATAAATAGAAAATTGCTATTTAAAAATTAATAAAAAAAAGTATATAAGTTAAAAAAATTTGAAAATTTATGTCCGTCGTGTTACTTTTTATCAAAAAAATTTCAAAAAATATTGAATTTCGCTGTTACAGCAAGCACGTATAGAATATTTCATATCACATTAAAATACAAATAATATTTATATATCATTTTAATTAAACAAAACTTAAATAAAGTATCTTAAAATTAAATGAAAATAAAAATAAAGTCTTTGTAAGCAGGGACAAAAGTAACACAGTGGACAAAAAAGTAACATAGGGGACTCTAGTCAAAAAAAAAAAATTAATTAAATACATTAGCATTGAAAATTATAAAGAAAATGTTAAGAAATTGGCGAGGAGCTTGCTTTTCAATCAGATTTTTATTTTTGTGATAATATTTCACTTTTTATAGCCTTTTTTTTTATAGCCGTCTTTAAATCAAGTTTTCGTCTTTCCCTCTACCTCCTCTGCTTTTTAGCAGGTGGGAAAGATTTTTTTTATTGGGTTTGGGCATATTCTATTAACAATTAATAATATTATAGCATTTTTTTTTTAGAACTATACCAATTTCTTACCAATAAGTCCACTGCGTTACCAATTTGTCCATTGCGTTACCGCGCTAATAGTAACACAATGGACAGGTAACGCAATGGACAATTTTACTGAATTATTTAAAAATATCATAATTTATTGAACACATAATATAAAAATTAGTTTTTTCTAAAAGTGCTCTTTTTATTACTTTATATTTTATATAATAAAATATTTTAATTTGTATTTAAGTCGAGATAAACTTGGTAACATAGTGGACAATTAATAAAAATACATACTTATACGTTTTGGAAAATTTAATTTTTTTTTAATTATAGCTATTTTTTTGAAAACTTTTCAACAACAGAATAAAAATAATAAATAGTTTTTGACAAATAACAAGAGCCGCGCAACTTATTTAAGAAACAAACCGTTTTAATTTAAAAAGTAATGCTTCGGTAACACAATGGACAAAACCTAGGGACATCATTTATTTTGCTAAAAAAAAGGTTAAACAAAATTTGTACCGCTTCTAAAATAAAAAAATTAAACTTATAATAACTATAATTTAGAGTCTTGATTACCCAATTTATACCAAAGGCAGTATTAACAGAAAAAATTAATCCAAAAGTCAAAAAATTAAGCTCGGGGACATAGCATTTTGCTATAGGTACCGTAGGCTTTTTTAATTTTTAAGAAAAACTGTTTAACATAGAATTTTCAAATGAAATGGGGGCAATGGGGAATCGTTTGTAAAATTAATATTAATTATTAATTTTTCTGTATTTTACTTATTTAAAAAATTATAAAAAAATTGATTCCAGGACATGAAATGTGCAATAAAAAAAAAAATCACCCATATATATAAAGCTCTTATTAAAAAGGGAAATATTTTTTTTTTCGCCTGAAAATATGCAATATTTGTAAAATATATTTGCATTATTTTTAATACCAGATTCAAGATAGCTTTTATAGCCAAGAATCTAACAGAAGCTCGGCTTTTATAACCAATAATCTCAACAAAAAAACGATTCTACCTTAATCCAGTATCATTCATTTTTGTGTTTAATTAATCGAGATTTAAAAAACTGAATATTAAAAAGTCGGATTACAAAAAACTGAACTTCAGAAAACCAGTTTTGGAAAAAAATGTGAAAAAATGTGATTATTGGTTGACCGGATTGTATATCGCTCCCATTTCAAAATATGTATATAGGTTTCTAGTATTACCCAGACCTTATTCCTTGTTAGCAATATCAGTTTGGCTATTTTTATATAATATCACACAGTAAATAATATCAACATCTTGTACCTGTTATTTCAAATTTTAGAAAAATATATTTTATATTGCATATTTTTAGGCAACAACGATGTGAAACTTTTTTTAATAAATTGTACCAAAATGGCACAGTAAATTGTTTAAATATCAGTAAGATTTTAGATTATAAAAGCCAACTTTCCCCTGGCTCCAATTTCAATTAAAAATCGGATTTGTAAGAGTTAGAGTTTTACAGTGACTAACTGAGCTAAAATAAAATAAAATATTTCAGAAGAAATTAAAAATATTAGGCTAAGACTCCAATCCGACCTTTTCCACACTTAGCACTTCTTTGTATAAAAAACTGAATTAACCCTTTTATTAATCACACCTTCAAAATCGAGAACGAATCACCACTTAATGTGTTTCCTAAAACTTATGATTCAAACAAACTTCAATAGAAAAGTCAACCTTTTCCTTCTGGGTTTTCCATTTAATCCTAGATGAACATTTTGAAGATAGCAATTATTCTGCTCAAGTTTAGTGCTTATTCCATTATTTTTGCAATTGAGGTAGTTTTTTGTAGTGTGTACCGCGACGTTAATTTTCCAACACTAACCAGCTGGGTGGCACAGTGGTTGAGTGCCGACCTTTCATGCGGAAGGGCCCGGGTTCGAATTCTAGTGAAAGTGAAAAATCTTTTCTGGTTTTCGACTCGACTCAGCTACCATTCGCCATTGGGTTCAAATTAATGGCATAATCAATAATTAATAATTATAAATCTTTAATAAAAAATACTTTAATATAAAAATATAAACAAATGCAAAATATAAACAAATAATTTAATTAAATAATATAACTCGCAGATATAGAATACCATATAAGTAAAATATAAAATATTACAATATAAACAAAAAATAGAATTGTAAATATTGCAAATCTAAGACGTTTCTACATGTTATAAGGCCTAGTACTATCTCATGTTTAAATTGTATGTGGAATTCAATAAGACCAATTCTAATAACACGAATATAATATGACCCCCTGTTCCAACATGTACCTATGGTATAGACAGGCTTATTAGCCTAACAGTTGAACAGTTAGCGCTTAAAAAAAAAAAAAAAAAACCTACCTTTTGAAGATTCTCTCCTTTTTTTGTGGCCAAAGGAGCAAATATTAGTGGCCAAATAGAATAAATCAAACTGGTCGTAAAACTGAGCAAATGGATATTGCCTTTCTGGAAATATCACCCTCAAAAATATCGCTCACTCGTTGTCTGAGTATTCGAGGCTTAAATATTAGAAAAATCATAATAATTTAATGCAGTACAGTTTTTTCAAACTAAAATTAAAAGAATTTAAAAGGGTTTATATCCTATTTTTTTCTTCACGTCACTTTCTTTAGAATCTTTCCACCTTTACAAAAACTTTAAGGATGCCTTTAAATTTATATTAAAATATTATTTATTTAAATAAATTTTTAATCATCCCTCGTAAATTTCCTTTTTTAATTTTTTACCATTTACATTTTATTTATGTCATATTCAAAACAAAATTTAAACAAATTTTAAGAATCAAAGCAAAGGAAATTATAAAAAAAAAATATATATATATTATATAATAAAATTGTAAAAGGAAATTTATTTCCGAAAGAACTAACACGAAAAGGAAGTCAAAGAAAATCAAAAACAAGAAAGTTAAAGAAAAGAAAGAAAAACAAGTTAAAGAATTCACTTTATTAATAAACCAGTAAAATTGCATTCAAATACAATCAAAATACAATATTAAATATATATAAAAAAGGACATTTTTATATTTAAAAATATACATGTATATATACAACTTATATAAAAATTCCTTTTATTTTAATAAAAGAAAATTTGCTTTTTTGTAATATAAACAAACTTTGAACAACAATAGCAACATTTAAACTTTCACTTTACAAGAAAATGATTTTTTTTTATGTTGTCCTTGTAGAATATATATATATATATATATATGTATATCTCGAAATTAATTCTAAGGACTCATTTACATTTATACCGAAATAAATGTAGGCCTAATTTTATGTAATTACGTTCATTTAAATAGAAAACAAACCCTATTCTACAAAGTCTAATCCCCGTTCAGCTAGTCTATGTATAGAAATCTACACCGTACCTTCGATTTATACTCATCTTATTAAAAAACTTTATCTAGTCAGCGTATTAAAGATATATCATACACTTTTCGATTTGTTAATCAATTTTGGCACAGCAGCCCAGTGGCACGGAACAACACTGGTCCGCCTCGCGAAAAGTTTTTAGCAATTGACTTCAAATATTGAATTCTTCTGGTTTCAGACAGAAAGGACTTCCTGTTTTGGAAAATTCTTTTTCGATTTATTAGCTCTTAACTGTGCTTGATCATGTATGGAATAGCTGAACTCTACTTTCGGTTTATACAAATTTCTTCAGAAATTTTATCCTGTCAGCCTATGGAAATTACCTCTTACTGTTTTGGTTCGTTGATCGAATTTCAACACAGGAGAGTGATTTCGAATAACACTGGTTCACCTCGTGGAAAGTTTTTAAACAATTTACTTCCAATTTTTAATCTTTCTGGCTTCAGACAAAAAGAATTTCCAGTTTTTTTGGGAAAAAGTTCTTTGATCTTTTAATTCACTGTTGCTCAAACAGTTGTTCTTTAGATGGTTTAATTGAATATCTTCAAACATTGGTTGCGTTGGCCTTGTACGATGTTTCTTAAAAAGTTAATTAAGCCTAATGATGAACAAATGTTCCGGGTCTCAATGAATTCGTTTGAAATCTAATAAGCTCCGCAAGTTATATAACCTTTTTCCATCGTTATTAAACAGATTGATCATTTGCCTACCATTCTGCTGCAACACAAAAATGTTAAAATTTTTCATCTTCAAATTTTCAAATAGCTTTCAACTTAAGACTTAATTATTTTCCAGCCGTTTTATACGAAAATGAGTTAAACCAAACACGTGTAGAAAAGTCCTGTTTCCAAATTTCAAGTAATTCTTTTGTGTGAAGTGTTCTTTGATTGTCGTGGAAGTTATTCAAGATATAATGAGTTGCCAAGAAAGAAAATACAACATTTTTAAAAAGAACAAGGAAAATAAAGGATCGTTTTTGAAAAAATCCTGATAAATATGCTGAATAGAAAAAAAAAGGAAAAACCTGCCACGGAAGAATTAAAAATAAAACGGTGTCTATTGTTGGAATAAAATATCTTAAGAATTTTTGGAATTTTTTATAATATTTTTACTTTTTGCCTATTTTTAGCTTTTTTTTACCTGAAAAATATTCGTTAAATTTCTTTGATTATTTTTCTTTTATTTAAAAAGTTTTTTTTTAACAGTTATATTCATACTCAACCCCTTAATACAATTACTTATACCAAAAATTAACCCTATACTAGGGTGTCTTAGATATTAGATTGGTTGGATTTCAACAGTCATTATAATTACAGAATAATAGAGCCTTTATTATACGTTTGTTAAAGGAGTTAAATGGGGTCGATACATTGTGAATAAGTTCTTCAAATTACTTCCCTTAGATCAATTCCTGATTATTCAAATCAAGTTTCGGCTCCTCACGATACAGAGAGTATTATTTTTATTCTTATGTAATCTATTTTGGACTATAATCTTCAATCGTCAAAGTCGCCTTCAACATTACAATATAATACAGGTTATATACAGAAATTTCTTGCTTAGGCAATCGGACAAACCAAGTCCAATACTTTTAATTATGCAGATCTTTTTATTTTGAATTTGATTTGCTTCTGTAGTCTGTGCCCTATACAGTTCTAAATTATCAGATTTTCATTAAAAAATGTTTACTTCTCTTAAAAAGGGTCTAAAATTAGAAACTGCTAACCCGAAGATTTCTAAACTTTAATAGTTCAAGGCCTTTATGTTCAAAGTCAGAATATTTCAAGACTATTAGCATAGATTTATTTTTTCTAAAGGTCAGGATCTATTGTTTCTTCCAATCATTTAACATTGTAATCAATTAAAAATAAATTTATAATAATAAATTATTGTAATTAATTTCCAAAATAATCAAATAAATCAAGGGTTGGCGACGAAATCCTAAATACAAAATAACAAACACAAAACCCTTAGTTTAAAATCCAATAATACCAACATTCAAAATTTCAAAATTCAAACCCCCTTCTAGTTTTTCCTACATGGTGGGTCGGAAAACATTTAAAAAAAAAAATTTCCGAACCCTTCTTAACAAACTTTTTAAACTTTGATCCAACTATTATCCAAATCGAAAATCCTCTTATGCTTCTAATCCGTCTATGAAAAACAATACAAAATTAAGATTTCAATAATTTGTTGGAGCCTTTTAGAGATTTTAAAATTATGGGGTTGCTTGCCTAAATTTTGCTAAACAAATTATTGAAACTCTAATCTTGCATCAATCTTTAAAATCTCCCGAGAAGATTTTTTAAATTTCGGCAACAATTTAAGTATTTAAAATAATAGGGCAGCAATCCCCAAACTTCCGCTAAACAAATTAATTACAGCGTGACTTTATATCCAACTTTAAAAATCCTTGAGCCCTTTTTGTATATTTTAATGCACTTCCAACTTCATACCACTCACAAATTATGCATCTTGAATATCCAATGGTTAATAAATAGTCTAGGGAGCAGAACATTTATAGGAAGTAATTTTGTACAACTTTTTTTCTGAATTTTTAGTATTTTTGAATTTTATAATTCGGGAATTTTGTAATTAAGGATTGTACAATTTGAAAACTTGGTTTTTCAATTGAGATTTTGTCAATTCGCCTTTTAGTTTTTGGGATTTCGTGGCCCTCCCCAAATTAAACGTTTCTTCTATTAAATTTAAAATGACTAAATGAAAATTCAATAAAAATATATTATATTACATATTTTTTTAACCCCATATTAACAGGTATCTTATTAATAAGCTTTTCCATTTTCACAATTTTCTATTTTCTAGTTTTTAATTTTGTTTGAATTGAAAAAAATTAAAATTTTTTTTTTTTATTATTATATTTTCAAGTATTCTTAAATTTAATTTTATTTTAATTGCTTTTAAATTTAATTGCATAATAATCTCTAGTCTACAACTACTTTATTTTATACTTGAACTAATTTTTTATTATTATTTTTATTTTAATTTATTTATTTATTTATAATACTAAAAAAAATTAAAGTATTATTGAAAAAAAAAATTTAAAAAGAATTTTCCACCAAAAAGAGCAAATTTATGAAAAACTATTTTAATAGTTTTTTTTTAAATAATGATTTTCAATAAAAATATTTAAAATTTAATAGTTCTATTTAAAATTATGATTTAATAAACGTTATTTTTTTTAATAAATAGGTAGTGGTTTTTATTTAGAGCTCATTAAATAGCTCTTAAAGCATTCAGACATTTTTTAGAGGGATTTAAAATGTTGAGTGGCAATGATATAAAATTCAAGGATTTTGTTAACTAAAGCAAGAGAGGGATTAATTATAGAAGAAGTTCAACGATGCAGATAAGACCACTATAGATTTAGACCACTATAATTTTATCCAATGGCCTATCGAATAGGTCACTTTAACTTTAATCAGATCTCTATTTCCTCCATTAAAATAGTTAATCTTTGGTGTCTCTTGTAATTGAGGAAAAAAGGATTTTGTAGTGGAGCAAACAGATTTAAATAGACCATTTTTACAATTAAGACTCGAAATTGAGGAACTTGAATTCATAAAAATTTATATAATTTATTTCCAAAATTTTTTTAAATTTAATCTACAACACTGCAGTTCTTCTTCCACTTCATCTTCTCCTACTTAAGAGTGCTTCTGAAGAGTCCATGGAAAAATTGAAGATTTCTGAATTTAAAAATTTTTTTAAGGAGCATTTTAAGAGAATCTACTGTTATTGTACCTTATAAAAACATAATTTTTTTTTAAATTTGAACCCTAACCTTAACCTTTTCAAAAGCCTTAAATTAAATGAATGGTTTTTTTAGTTGAAAAAATATAATACTTTAAATTTAAAAACCATACTTAAGACTTTTTTAACTTTTTCATAAGTTTAAGTAGTTTTAAAATTAACGTTTAAAATATAAGTTTTTTATATAAGTAAAACAAAACAACCGTTAGCCTAATAGCAGTTCTTTAGAATTCATATTTGCTGGAGAATAGCTAGGATATGATAATTTGTCTTTGAGATAAGGTTATTTTTTTGAAGATGACTATTTCCTGTGTAATCTCAAGATTTTCAGTGAGGGCCTCAGAATCTAAGGAAATCTGGGCTTAAAATACACTTTTTTCTTCAACACTTTATTTTGAAGTCGGCACTCGATAATTAATCATTTAAAAAGTATTTTTAAATGCACATATTTGAAATGTATTAGTATAAAAAAACAAAAATATTTTGGCTAGGCCACTATGAATCTGAACCAGTTTTATGTTATAAAGCTTACCAATTGTAAACCATTAACTATCACTCAGTTGTATTCAAAGCTTGAATACTTAAAGATTTGAAGCTTGAAGACTTCCTACTAATCTAATATTTGCCTCATTGAACCCATACCAATTTAGGTTTAACCATCTTCAAACTTATCAAACTCACAAGAGTTAAATTCATTGCTTCACAATTTTAATCCTCAACTAAATCAATTTATGTTGGTTTACCGCTATGGTTCTGAACCCACTCTTATGTTGTAGTCCTTAAAAATTGTATTCCTTAATTATACTTCAACAGTATTTATAATTTGAAGACATTAAGACTTGTAGCTCGCAGATGTCCTCGTTGTTTAATATATTCCCAATTGAATCCATAGCATGTGAAGTTTAACAATCTTCGTATTTATGGCTTAATGATTTCAATACATTGCTTGACGATTTTGATCTTGAGTGGGATCAATTTATATTGGGTAGAATACCAAGGCTCTGAACCTGTCTTATGTTAACCCAATAATAGAATACCCCAATTATACCGCAATTGTTTTAAAGGTTGAAGGCAACAAATTTTCGGTAGAATAGTTTTTCAATTGAATCCATAGCGATTTGACGATTTTATCCTAAACTTAAGCACTCCTTGAACTCATCACCTAAAGAGTTCAATACATAGCTTCAAGATTTTGATTCTGAAAAGATTCGCAAAAAGAAACCCCGTAGAACCAATTATAAACCATATGTTAGTATAATCTCCCAAATCTTAACTTGAATTTAGTTCTTTAGTCATTTTTAAATTTAATAAAAAGTTTATCTTTTAGTTGGACCAAAATAAAGATTTCAAGTCTAATAAGTTCAACTTATAATACTACTGCGATACTTAAATTTAAAGAGGCACGTCAATTGTAAACTTCTTAATTTAAGTGGTAACTAACTAAAATTTTTTGAATTAAAATTTTATCATTTTTATTACCTAATTCTTCAAAACTTTAAATTGAAGTTATAAACTATGCTATAATTTTGTTATTGCACCATTAAATTACAAACACACAAAACGATGAACATCGAAATTCTTCGGCATTCACCCACCTGTATTTACAAAATTCTTCTGCATTCCTATTCGTTTTACAGAGTTTATTCTGATTTTTATACACACAAAAGTTGCAGTGATTTTCTAGAGATTTTTTCTTCACAAATGGAAAGAAAAACATAAACATTTTTCCCATTTTCCTATTCATATTTTGCCTTTATATTATCCGGTTGCTTGGAAAATAAGTTGGAAAAAAAAATTGTTGTTGGATGGGTCATTAAAAGTTTTATATTATTTCATTCAACAATTTTACTTCTATGAATTAAATAGCAACAACAACAAATATACAAGTATTTTTTTTATTAAGACATTAAAAATTAAAAAGAAAATTGGAAAAACTAGTGCAAAAAAGGAAAATTAAAGTAAAAAATTAAAAGCTAAGAAATAATTGTTATTCAAAGATTTGAATGCAGCAATTCTTGCATTTTATATCTTTCTAGTATTTATCTTTTTAAACAAGGGAAAATTTTTCTTATGATTTTCAATTAAATCTGCAGTAGTTTTTCCATTTTCTTCTATTTAAGTTTAAAATTGAATTTCAAGAAAAAACGAAAGCAAATTCACCTTTCATATTTTTAAACAAATAATTTTATTTTAGAAATTTTTAATTTAAAAAATTCTTGGAAGGATTTCATTTAAATTCAAAATTTTTTTATTATAGAAAAATTTTGCAAGGATTCGTTTAATATTTTAAGATTTTTTAAATTAAGTGTTTCCTTTAAACTGTTATAACTAGATACTCAGATCCCTTTCAAAGAGTTTCAAATCTATTCTACAGTTTGTTTTGTGACTTTTCCAATTCAATAGGAACATGACGCATTCACGAAATCCTTTATACCAATCTTCGAGGATTTTTCTAGAGTTGCTATATACTCACCTGTAGCTATTTCGTAAGACAAAGTGAAAATATTATCTCTTGTGCCTTGTGTAAATCTTACCGATTCCTTTTTATAGAAAAACTGTTGACCCAATCAGAAGACACTTGCAAGCACTAGCTAAAAAAATCTATTATTTTATTATTTATTTGGAACTCTATTACACTATGGAATTTTCCATGTAAACTTTCTTTTTTGGATTTCCACGGAAGTTTTACTACCTTTATTACCCAATCACCATCCGAAATTTCTATTCTTAAAAAACTGGCAAGTCCACAAACAGATTTTCTTGATCTTTCTTACAAAGACAGAACTACCAAGAAGCCAGAGTGCTGGAGTGTTTATCTAACTGTAATTGCCTATCAAAATAACACACTTAAATTTCACAAGTACAGTTGGAATCGTCTGTAATATAATATACTTGTGTTTACCATGGATATTAGTGAAACCCTTATGCTTCCATTATACTCCAGTAACCCAAATCCTTCTAAATTCTCATCCTCGAATCACAGAACAAATCCCTCTCTTAAGTTTGGTTGAAAAACGATGTGGTTTTGGTGTAATAAAGTTGCACATTACCCAAAGGAAAACAGGACAGTTCCAATGGATTTCTTTCAGAATTATCCATTTCTAAATCGTCGTAAAAAAATAAAATCGTCAAAAGCCACTGTAATTTTAAAGATAGGAACAAAAAGTTGAAACACAAAGAATGGGGATTGGAAATTATGGATTGATTACGAAAAGCAACAAATTTTTGGGACTAATATACTTTATTTTATCGTTCAAATATTAATAAACTACTTCAGGGGCACAAAACTCTTAAGCTATATTGAGTTTGTTTAAGCCATATTTCTATATTATTGGGGTAAGAAAATTATTCAATTGAATAACACCTCCGTTTCTTCCGACGATATTTCATATGGAGCTTCAAAATAAAAATTTTCTAAGATAGTTGCATCAATTGTTGAACTTTAGTCAGCTGAAACCACTTAAGGATTCGGATTTTTTTACACAAAATATTCAGTTTGACTGTAAAGTTAGGGATTAGGAAAACAAACTTAAGAAAACTGGGATTGGAAATTATGCATTGTGTAGGATAAAGGAGAATTTCAATATTATGAGGAAGGTTATTAATATTTTTCTTAGACTTTATTTGTTTTTTAAAAAATTAAAAATTCACTATAGAGGCAAAAGACATGGCACATGGCATTTGGTTCTAATTATCGTGTCTTTTATCGTACATCAAATGTGGTGAGCTTCCATTAGCAATGCTGAGTCACAATGCTCATCTGAAGTCACTGTTCTATATTATACGAGTGTGCAAATGATTTAATGGGATAATCCCTTCGTTTCTTCCAACGCTATTTCATATGGAGCCTCAATTTAATAATTCTAAAAAAACTTTTATTAAGTCCGAAGACATGGACATTTTCAAAGATATTGAAAAATTTATAATTTACTGCCATCATACATATTATATTTTATCTATACCATTACCATCATCACAATATCTGAATATAAATATTTTTTAATATTTTAAAATTGCATTTCGATATTGATTTGGGCATCGGGCATCTAGGAAAACAAAGAAAATTTTTTAGGATATTAAATTTTCATAACCTATTTCCATTTTCCTAATTTTGTAGTTGCATTCTATAAATTTGCAAACTAATGAAGCTACTGAATTGAAATTAAATTTTTTTATGCAAATATTTAGATTCATATTTTAAAATAAATAATGAAAATTGTCAAATTAATATCTATATATTTCAATTTTTTAAATATTGAATAATTTCAATCAATAATAAATATTATTCAAATTTAATATAATAATTTTTTTTTTTTTTTTGATGAAATTTTCTATCTATAAATTTTTGTTTGTAAATATTTTCTTGAATTTTATAAAATTTTAAATTAAAATGAAATATTTTGGAAAGAAATTTTATTTTTTCTTAAGAACTATGGAAACTTTTTTTTTGTTATTCAAATACACTTTGATTCTTTTTTAAAATCATAAGATATAAAAGTTTGTTGTAGAAAACTGGTCTTTTTATAATTTTTCAATATAAAAGAAAACTATTTTCTTTTATAGTTAAAAAAAATAAAAAAACAAAATAAACAATTTTCTTTTCAAAAATGCAATATTACAATATTTATTTATTTAATTAATTTTTAAAAAATTCTTTGGAGTTTTTCAAAATTCTTATCTTAGTCTTGAAATTTAATTTTGATAAAAGTTGAAAAAAGTCAGTTGAAACATTTAAGAACGGGTGTATGATAGTTGACCTAAAGACATTTTGCAAAATGAGATTTGGTCAAATGTCAATTGACAAAACAGACAGAATTAGAAATCACTTTGTGTAATTTACTCTAGTTCTCCTGTATTCTGAGTTATTGTGCTGAAAAACGGTGGGTTACGGATAGACCTTATTGCCTAAATGACCTTTCAAATATCGATTCCTAAAATTTTGACCTTCAAAATGCTGAATTCAAAATGTCGACTTAAATAGAAAGGCGCTGCGTTGTACAGTTCTTTTGTGTAATAGTGTCTTTCACTAAAAGTCTTTTTGAGTAGTGTCAATTTTGTTGGAAAGATTCTTGTGCAATGTATCCCTTTGGATACCAAAAAGCATTATGCGAATATCTTTCTGAGAACTAGAGGTTACGCCAAAATGGTATTCTTCTATTTCTGGATAATACTATAAATTCTTGGAGTCAAACAAAATCGGGATTTTTATCAACAATCCCACATTGCCTTCCCTTTTTTTTAAATAGTCAAATTAGTTTGTGCCGTAGGTTAAATGTACTATGTCCCCGAAAATCTGTACTCTTAGCTAAATTTTACAGTCTCGTTCTTTTAAGTCGCAATGTAATAGTTAAATTTGATATACGCAGGGCAGCTGCAGTAAGTCACTAGTACGGTATGTGTTATACTAGATACTTTATCTTATTTCCTATCCATTTACCTCATAAGAGCTAAAAGGATATCTTAATTTACATTAATATCACTTATATGTATAATTACAATAAATATCGAACTTAGGAGTACCTAGAAATTTCCTATAAATTTAAAATTTAAATATGTATTTAACTGGCGCAAACTCAATATACAATTAATTATACTCAATTATGTATTTTACACTTTATTATGCATCGTTAGTTAGAATGAAGACCTGGAAGTCAGAAATTAGTTCAATTATCTTTTTTTATGAACCGTAGACGATTCAATTTTCTATTGTAAAGCGTGTTTCATTTTATATCCAGCCTAGTTACATCCAGCATGACATCCAGTGTGGTTCCAATGCAGAATTTCCCGTTTTAAATTTATTCATTGAGAGGGTTCTAATATCATACTACAGAATTTTCATTCAGCAAGAACCTTCCTATAATGAGATGACCAAGAGCTCAGGAACTGTAACTGACAAAATCAAACCTTTACTTGGCTAATGCAGTGCTCCAACTTCGCGCATTGTCGAACAGTAGTTAACATACATCATTTCACAAATTAATTCACAAATAGGTGGTAATCTTAAGGTGATCTCGAGATAATTTCTTCCCATGGTCTAGATAGTCTGACAAACATCGGAACCATTTAAATAATTGAGTAGTCGCACTTAATTATATTCATTAAATTTAAAGTTGGAAAAGCACTAATTTTTTTAATAGAACCTCTTTTAAATAATTAAATACCATTGCAATTTCTTTAAATAAATATTTATGACCATTTAAAAAAATTGGTATTTTCGACTTTTATAATTTATTTTCAAAGAATTTGTAACGCGTTTTTAATTAATTTAATGGCAAGGGAAGAGAAAATAAATATCTTCTGAAACCATTTTAAAAATTTAATTTAATAATTCAATTTAAAAAAAAAAAAAAACAAACCTCTCATTTATTTTTTAAGATATTTGATCTATTTAATGGTAATTCTAAGACCATAAATTGATAATAAAGTTTTTTTTTTTAATATTAATTTTCACAATTCACAATTTTCCAAAAAAAAATTACCTTAAGCATCTTATAGATACATTATTTTTCTTTTTAGGTACCCAAAGGTACCCACATTATAATGATGATGATGATGTGAAGTATAAATGTAAAATAATCCTAGATTGTGCCCTTAAAAATTTAATATCTGACCTTCATTAATAGGTCACGCTTAACATTACAAATACATTGGGTTTTTTTTTTTTTGTTGATCCGACAATAAATTTTTTTTTTTTTTGCGAAATGTAAAATACTTTAATAAACTGCATCTTTTCAACTTTTTACCTTTTTCAACAATTTATTAGAATGTTTTTTTTTTATCATATAACTGAAGCTCTTAAATCTTTTGAATATTGAATATAAAAGTAACGAGGAATATAATAGTTGCTCTTGTTAACTTCTAGATATTTGTAAAAAGACGCATGCTTCCTACAACCCATCGATTTGCTAAAATAAATTATTTGCTCATAACTTTTTACAGTTTGCTGTAGTATGATTAGTTTGAAGGATATTTTAATAAGTGGCACAAACGCCAGGAATACCAAGGCATATTCTAATATCAATACGATCAACTTAAATAATTAGGTAACCTAACTACAGCTATCAGAAGGCTTCTTCCACTCTCAACTAAAATAATTAGAAAGCCTACAAAATGTTTCATGTGGAACTCATGGAAGTTAAATGACCCTAGCTCCTCAAATTTTTTAGTTATCGGGCTGAAAAATTTAGTGACAGGGAATAGACTCCAAGTATGATTAGTTTGAATTGATTAGTTTGATTAGTTTGAAAAATATTTACCACAAACGACAGATTTCCAAAGACATTTGTCCACTTTAAACAGAAATGATTAGAAATCACTTTGTATAATTTAGTCTAGTTCTCTAGCTATGCCAAGGCATTGTTCAATTCCCATCAGAATATTTGGGGAGCTTAGAAATTTCTTCGGAAACGTAATGACTATAGCTTTCCTAAATTTTGAGTTATCTTGCTGAAAAACGAAGGTGTAGCGGACACTCCTTCTAGTATGATTAGTTTTTAAAATATTCTAATTATTGCCGGAAACGGCAGCTTTTCGAAGCAATATACAGTAATCGTTAGGAAACCTACAAATCGATTCAGAAATAATTTATGTAATCTCTTGGGTTTTGAGTTTTCGTGCTGTTGGTCGGAAATGCCAGATGATGAATTCCAACACACATTGCTAAATCGATTTATTGATTTTTACACTTGATGATAACTCGAATCGATGCATTGCAAACGGAGGAACAATTTTAATATAACCATGGTTATTGCTTACACAAGTATAAAAAATTAAGAGTCTATAAAAATTACGGAGCGATTTTTTACCTTTGCAAAATATTCCATCAATTTTATTTTGGTATTATTTAAGTCAAATATTGTAATTTGTACTATGAAGAAAATGGTAAGTTTTATTTAAACGTTATATAAGATAAATTTATTGAAAGGTTTTGATACTTCAATATTTCGTTTATAGCATCTATTTGGTTTATGTGGTGTTCTGGGTAAAGCATGTCTGAAGGTTCAATTCTATTTCTTTATTGCTTTACATGTATTCGTTCTTTTAAACTTTGATGATTCTTCGTATATTGCAATGTCCTGAACTTCAGAATTTACACCATTAACATTATATTTCAATTTATTGCAAACTCTCAACTATCACTTTTTGAGTTCTACATGATAGACTAGAATCATCATTCACACTATAGTCTGTAGCAATTAATATTAGAAAACTTAATTGAACTTGAATTTCTACTGCCTGCTCAACTCCCATCTAAACTTAATCTAATTCCTAATGGCAAACATATTCATCTTTCTTACAATCCCATAATAACCTTCCACAACACTTTGTGTGAATGGTATGGTAAGATTCGATTTTTTTATTAATAAAAAAAAATTAAGTGATATTTGGATCAAAAATTTGTCTTTATTTCAATTCAAACATAAATATGTATAGGTAAGCATTGACGAATATAAAAACATAAAGATAGTAATATTAAAAAGTCAAATGAATAAAGGTATTAAATTTAACGTTGATCTGAAGACTCTAGTACAAAAAAAGTTAACAAACGAAATATTCATTCTAGATTAGTTATTGTATTTATTGCATTCCTTGTGAAAGTCAGCAGGTGCAACGAGAGATTTTATCCTGCCATAGTTATTATATAAAGATCATTCTAGATTTTTTGTACTGAATTTCACGTGTTAGTCCTAATACGCAATTAGATTATGTTCTACCGAATATATAGTTTGAAACATTTTAAAAATAGTATCTATAGATTGGAAGAAGTTTTAAAGAAACTCTAAAGACGTTTATTGCCCCATTAGGACCTATAGTTTTTGACATTGTTCAGTCCTAAATTCTAATTGAAACTCTTTTAGAATTCCCACCTTTCTAATTGTGAAGCAAATTTCCACTATTTCTTTTTCCAGATTCTTGTAATAAAGAAAAACTCAAAAAGGAAATTAATCAATTTATACCTTCTAAGTTTCCCATTTTATCATTGATTTTCATAATTTATCCCTTCCAATCGTTTTTCCATCCGGATTTCTCAGCGATTTTTCTACGCAAGCTGGTTGTGTGACAACTATGTCCAATTGGCGAGTTAATTCTTACGAGTACAAAACTACCAGAAGGCTTAGATTTTTCATGTACTTCTTGGGAGTTTCCACCTCTCACCCACTTAAGCTTGTAATTAAATAACTGCATTATAAATTTTACTCTACACATTTGAACGTCACAGATCAAATATATAATATTTCTGTCTTTTTAATTCCAATACTTCCAATACACCTGTACATACTCACACAAAAAATTAAAATGAAAATTTCCTTTTACAGGATCTCATCACTTAGCAATGAATACAAGAATACAAAAACAAATACAAAGTAAAGAGAAAATCCTATGAAATTGATAAACGTGCATCTTATCATTCAGTTTTTAAACCCAATTCAATCACCTTGGCTTTTTCAAAAAAAAAATCAACCATGATTACTTTTTAAGGTGAAATTGAAAAAGTAAAAATCCCACTAAAGTGAATATATACATATATATATTTTTGTGGTTGATAATAGCATAATTTACCAAAGGATCAAATTGAATACATCTATACACCAGCTCTATACACATCTATATTTCTATATATACAAAAATTTTTAAAATCTATATTAAAATTATGATTGAATTTATGCATTTATGATAAAAAAAAAAATACTAAGATGTGCTTTAAGGATTTTCCAAAAAAAAATAATAAAAAAAAAAAAAAAAACACTAAAATAAAAAACACTTATGTGATATTTTTTTTTTTTCATATAAATGAAAATTGATGAAAAACTGATGATGTTATCAATAATTTTTCATTCAATTTTCTTTCATCCAATTTTTTTTTTATTCATTTTCTTCTTTCTTTCTCTTTCACTCACTCTGTTCTGGTTTTTTTTTTTACATCATTATTACGTACATTTTTTACTTAAAAAAAAAAAAAAAAAACAACAAAAAAATAACAGTTTTTTTTTTTATATTCACCACATTGAATGACAAAAAAGGACATAATTCCCAAAATATTCACACATACGATTATGTCACATCAAGTTTTAAGTATACTTTAGGTTTTTTTTTTTTGGTATTTTCCTTCTTCTTTTTTTTTCCAGAGTTTATCTTTATTACTTAAATATTTTCCACACAAAAAGAAAACCCAGAAGAAAAACCAAAAAGGAAAAACAGATCCTTATTTAGTTTTTCTTTTGAAAAGAAAGTAAAAAAAAAATAAAACAAAATTTGTAAGGTATTTAATGTGCTACCTACATACACAAAATATAAATAGTGCTGCTGCCATCTGAAAATCATAATTTTTTTTTTTTTTTTTTTTTTTTTTACCTTTATTGAAAAGTAAAAGGTGATCGAAATCCATTTACGTTTTATGCTCTTTGAATAAAAAAGTCACACACTACTTTTTAATAATTTTTTAAGATAAAAAAAAAAATGAAAGAAAAAAAAAAAAATTTTTTAACACGGGAAGGAAAAAAAAATTCCTTATAATAAGGGAAAAAACGACAGCGTTGTTCTGGAGAATAATTGGATATGTACCATACACAAAAGATAATAATTATAATTTAAAATTGATTTTACAATTTTCCAAATAAGTGTGTTGAAGACAGATTTCCGATTATAAAAGTTTAATAATCAACTATTTATCAAAATGACCGCACAGAGGTTTGGGCATGCCAATCGAGAGCTACAAATTTGAGCCTTAGCTAATGGAAACTTTCAAATGGTTCAAGATATAATTCATCCATTGGGTTTTAAAAATTGCTTAATATAAATACTATAAAGCTGTTAAATATAGTATATTTAGTAGTAAAGTGTTAAATATATTTTAATTAATGCTTAGAACTCACAGATACATAATTAATACAGTTGAAACATTGGACCTTTGCAAGTTGATAGGTAAACTTAAATTTGACATTATTTACAAATACCTAACAAACAATGTAAAGAACATTTGATTGAAATGTGTTCTTAACATTTTACAAATAAGAAGTTAAGATCTAGTATCAGGTCTACTATGTCCCACGCAAGAAATTGCAAACATGAGGAATTAATTAAAATCAATTTTAATAATTAGAATATTACATTTTAAGTATACTTCCTCTTTTGCTACTTGTTCCTTTGATACAGACAGACTTGTAGACTTGTAAGTCATTATATTAAATTTAAGAGTTAACAACTTGATATTTCAGGGTTCCACTGTTTTGTTATTTGGAAGTTTTGAAACAATCATCATTTTAAAATAATTCAGCAATAATTATATTAAGAGTAGGTAAATTTTTAAATTTGTACCTATTTGATATGAAGGTACTATGTATCTAATTCTTGTGTTTGTTATCAGATTAGAATTATATAAATTTTCCGAATACAAGACAGGGTATTACTCAAAAATGGGAGGTCTAAAATTAATGCAATCGGTATTAAGTTTAAACTTAGATAGATTTTTGCAAAATATGAAACTCTGTATGTAGGCGATATTGGTTAAAGTATCTTAAATTAATTGCTTAGTTTAAAAAATAAAATAGAAAGAAAATTTGGAGATTTAGAAATTTTGAGAACTTTTTACAAGGCCAACACTGTCGAAACTCAAATCTGTTCTTCAAATATATCATCCAAGTTTAGTGTATTTATCAAACTTAAACTTTTTTTCTATCCAGCTGTGTAAAGTAATTATTAAAATGATGTTCAAATACTTTGTTAAGCACCATTACTTCATATTCAAGTACTATGAATAAGGATGAAACACTTTGTTAAGTACCATTACTTGGTAATCATTAATTTTTATACCCGTATGACTATATAGTCAAAGGGTATAATAAATTTGCCATTACGTTTGTGACGCAGAGAAGGAGGGGGGGTAGATATAGACTCAAGTGTATGAATCGGATCAGAATCGAAAAATAAGTCGATTTAGCTATGTATGTCCGTCCGTCTGTCCGTCCGTCCGTCTGTCCGTCCGTCCGTCCGTCTGTCCGTCCGCACGATAACTCAAAAACTAAAGGAGCTAGGATCTTCAAATTTTCGCAAATTCGTTTTTTTGCAATAGCCGTAATCGCTATTTAAATCCAGCCATTTTGGTCCATGGGTTCGGGTAGCTGCAATACAACTTCTTTTTTTATATGAGCATTACTCTGTACCTATTACAGCTGCGTGTCTGAAATTTTGCCAAAAGTAGTTTAGTTTTACGGCCAAAGTTTCTGCAAAATTTGGTTGGTCTAGTGCAGTGGGTTCGAGTAGCTGCCATACAACTTCTTATTTTATATGAGCATTACTCTCCACATAATGAAGCTGGGTGTCTGAATTTTTGCCAGCAATTATTTAGTGTAATGTCCAAAGTTTCTGCAAAATTTGGTTGGTTTGCTGCCAAAGGGTTCGAGTAGCTGCCATACAACTCCTTATTTTATATGAGCATTACTCTCCACCTAATGAAGCTGGGTGTCTGAATTTTTGCCAAAAATTGTTTAGTGTAATGGCCAAAGTTTCTGCAAAATTTGGTTGGTCTAGGACAGAGGGTTCGAGTAGCTGCCATACAACTCTTTATTTTATATGAGTATTCCACTACACTTAATAAAGCCAAAAGTAATTAACCGGATGATATAATGTATATGTTACGGTCATACGGGTATCCCAGAGTTGACACAGTCTACTCTACTACACTCTTCCTCGTTTCAAATACTGTTAAAAAATGTTTGTAAAAATTCCCAGTGAAAATAAAGTAATTCAATGTGATATCAATTACTTTTGTAATTATATTAAATACTTAAATTATTTTATTAATAATGAATTACTTTAAAATAACTAAATATCATAAAATAAAGTGTTAAAATGAAATTGCTTGATTTTTCAAAAATATTTATAGTTCTTATGATTATTTAGTATTTTGTTTTGAGTATTTAATTATTTTGAAGTAATTAATTAAGTGACTAACAAGTAATGGTTACCAAGTGAAGTTACTGGTAAATGTACTTGTACTTGTAATTTTCAGGCCTGGATACAATTATTCATACAGAGATAGATTTTCAGTATTGTTTAGAAAAGACACCAACCAAATTTTTTGTATACTAAAAAACTATTAGGCTTAACTGGAATTTATATAGCAATTACTACAACCAAACGCTCTTAGTTTTCCAAACTTTCTTTAGCTGAAAAATTTGTCTTCTAAACGAAAATTAATTATCTGAATACTTTCAAAACTATATAACGATTTTTAGAAAATATAATAAAATTGAATTATTCTATAACGAGAGTGAAAGAAAGAATATAGAAACTAAATTATAAAAAGATTTTCTACTTTAATGCCTTAATATAAAACGGAACTAAACCTCCCAAAAAATAAAATAAAACGCTAGTTCTCTAATTCAATCCCAAAAATAACAAATAAATATGAATTATGAAATATATATGCATATATACAGATTGGAATATATTTCTAAACTTTTTAACAATAGAAAGTTATTTTCTCAAAATTTTTCTACCCCGGTAATGATCTGCTGGTCTTATAAAGGTACAATTTTTATCTTAACACAAGATTTAAATCCTGAAATAATATTTAATATGAAAAAAAAAATATTATTCCATTGTTATTAATATTACAATTTTCTTTTTTGGGTCTAGTTTTAATAAAAATTTGAAAAGAGAAAAATTTGGCTTCAATAAATATATAAATAACCTAATATTAACCTAATACTTGTATTATATCGCTGTTCTTATATAAAAATAAATCCATATAATAAATGCTAAGGACACGAGTTTATTATTCAATTCTAACAAAGTTTATTGAAATGTACTCTTAATCCCTAAAAATAAATTCAATTTATTTTTCTTTTAATATTCACTTGATAACACTTGTATTAAAAATGACTTAAATAATAAGTACTTTGATACCTTTATTAAATGTACATAATATATAATATAACTTAAAAGTAATTGAATCTTATGATAATAAATTATAAATTACAGGATTTTGGTCATTCATTTGATATTAAATTAAATTCAAAGTTATTATTGAACATTGAGTTAAATGGTCGAATGCATTGAACTTAGCTAGAACCCAAGTTTCAGTTTTTCAAAGAACATTATGAGTTTAAGTCTAATAGTTGTGAAAAGGCTTGATGTGAGTTCAAGCTCAGTTTACCCAAGGATTCGAATTTTAAATGATTTAGTGAAAGTTTATCTTCTATGGGGTGGCTGTAATTATATTTCTAAAGCTCGATGGCAATAGTTCTTATAACCAAGACTTAATGCTGCAGAGGACTCCTGCACTTAGCAATGTGAGAATATTTGAAAATGTGATTTGTACTTTTTATTGTACTTGAACCTCATAAGTTGCACAGCTGACGCAACTCTCACCCTTTTTATAGTATGTCCCTTAATAGTATTTCTTATAAAAATATGGAAAGCTTCGAAATCCGCCTACCGGAGCTGTGCGTAGTTCCTTTAGATTCTGGGGGACTTTATAACACCAAAATCACAATCCATTTTAAACCAAACTTTAGGATGGGATGTGTAGTATAAATGTGCAGCTTGGTTCCGAGAATTCGATTGCGAAAGATTTTTGAAAGTTGGGTTTGGGAAATATTGGATTATGGAATAATAGGAGATTAGGGATATATGGATCACATTTCATGGATTTAACTGACGATTCACAGCGACTGCATTAGCTGTTTTGCGAACAGGTTTCTATTTTTAAATTTTAGCAAAATAAGTTGTAATAAGTTGTCATTTACAAGTATCGACCACATATATAATGGTATATTCCATTAGTGTATAAACACCAGCATAAATTACCGTGGAATATATTATCTACTGTTACCTCTATTAAAAAGTCAGCGATTCAATTAGTCTAAAGACTGGAGTCAAACACAAATACCAGCTTTCACACGGAAATACATTGTGCGTCAAGCGCAGGGGAAAAGAGTTGTGCGTATATCAAAAATAACTTGAAGAAGATCAGTTAGAAAGGAAACTGAAAGCTGTAAAATACATGGCCAGAAATCAAGCATTTGCTCACCACAACCATCTACAATATAAAAGCTTTAAGCCCTATGTTCTTCTAGGGAGTGAAACACGAAAAAAATTACTATCTATTGTACATATTAATTTCTAATTTACTTAGTAAAGTACTCTTAGTACTCTTAAATAATTTTCCTTACCCAATTGGAAATTCCCAATTCAAATTTTTATTTTTACACTTCCCAACTTCTCTAAATAATAAAATTTCTTTTAATAAATTCTTCCCTTTTAATTTTTCATTTGTTTTTCAATTTATTTTATACATACATATATACATACATACATAAAATATATATTTTATATAAATATATCATATATATATTTACTTTTTGATTTTAACAGTAATGATAAAATTGTATTCAAAATATTTTCTATATTGTAAAATTGTATTACTTTGAATCCCCTATAAGTATGCTATATAATATAAAGTATAGGATCCTCTCTATATGTGTATATAAACAACTACAAACAAATAACAATTTTAAACGACAAAATTTGACAATCAAATTTAAAAAAAAAAAAAAACAAAAACCTAAACAACAAAAAAACATTCATGTTGAATGCATTTTATAAATGTTCGCATATGTTACAAAAATACGCGAAATTACATTTCATTCGACGTGTCTTGGAAAATTTAATTTTCCGCTTTTCTTTTGAATTCTTTTCTTTTTAATTTTTTTTTTATATAATTTTTGTTATTTTGTTTTGTTTTTTAAGTAAATACAAAGAAGATGAGAAAATGATTTACGAACTCTAATTTAGTTTAACTACACAAGAAAAAAAAAAAAAAAAAAGAGGGAAAGACATACATTTGTCGTCATTATCAACATTTGTTGTCATCAATTCTATATAATACAAAAAAAAACACACACATTACAGCACAGTGTGTTTTTGTAAAATGTTGATATATATGAAAGTAAAGGTGGCAGTAATTGCATATCTAACATAATACATATACATATATATATACAAGTATATATTAATATTTATTTCTAAAAACATTCATTTAATTTATTTTGGTTGTCTTGTAAGAAGGATAAATGAAGATAATGTACCACAAGATGCAACACAAATCGTTATATTACTTTTTATTTTTAATAAAAATAAAAAAAAAAATTTAGAGAATGCACAGCAGTAGCTGTAGAATTTTTTATATATATATATACATTTGTATGAAATGTTACTAACCTCTAAATAAATAAGTGATATTTGATTTTTGTTTTTATTTTTTATTTATTAAATTTAATTTTTAACTTTGGAAAGTTTTTTAGAAAAGAAAAACTGGGTTTTTTATTTGGGGTCTTTGGAATCAAATATTTCCGACGAAAATTTCTCCAAAGTTTAGATTCTCCTTTTTTAGTTGGATACTAAGATACACGCCAAACTTAGCTTTCATCAAATACTCTTCAGATTTTCGAAGGCTTCGAATTACATTTTTCCAAAGATTTTTCTTATTCGTCAAAGTGTCCCGTCAGAATCACTAGGGTCGGTTGTTTTAATGACTAATTTAACGGAAGATTTTCTTTAGTAAGAATAACCCAGGATTTCTGCCGCATAAATTTCCAAATACATTATATTTTTAAGGCAGTTTTAAATCCGATGGCGATTTGAAGATTTTATTGCTCCGTATGGATTTTTCATAGTCATCTTTGTTCCTATTCTATCAGTTTCTTAACTTTAGATTATCACTTTCAGAGATTTAACATAGCCTGGGGCTTTGGCTCTAAAAAATTTAACATGACTTAAGATGTCGAAGTCTTTTTTTTATTTTTTTTTATAATGGATTCTATTTACAACAAAGCCAACTCAACTAACTTCTGTACCGTCTAATAGTTTCTTGTATTCTGTCTATTAATGAAAATTTTAATCATACTAATGTCCTAAGCAAATTATCAATCATAGCTCCTAAAAATTATCCATAATATCAACAGGAAACGCTTGAAGAAGCAATATATTTATGTATAATGAATTTATCGCGTCATAGGACGTCAAATTACTTTATCGAGTAATAAGACACAAAATAAGTTATTAATAGTTTACAATGTTCAAAAAAGTAATGTTATCTATAAAAATAGATCACCCATTACAAAACTTTTAAATATATTTTTAGATTTTTCTTTAATTTTCTCTGAACTTATGAAAAGGGTTCGGAAAATCTTTTTTTTTTTATTTTTTCATTTGCTGTGAAAATTTTCTTTTTTCAACGTAATGAAAATAATTTTATATTAAATTTTTTGTTTTTCTTATTTATTTATTTATTTATTTATTTTTTTTTTGCATGTGCACATACATACATATTTCTACATGTAAGAACATGTAGGAATTTAAAAAGTAGTTATAAAAGAAAATTATAACAAATTGAAACAACAGTTAAAATAGTGACGGTAGCAATTTTTAAGAAAAAAAAAATTATTTTGAAATAATTCAACAATACAAACTGTAGCTGTATAATGAAAGAAAAATATAGGAGAAGAATTTTAACGGAAAATAAGGGATACACATACAAAAGAATGGAAAAAACCAAAATGAAAAATAAAATTGCGGAAATATGAACGCGAAAAAAATAATGCAATAATAAAAACTGTAACTTTATATTTGATTTGACATTTTTAATTTTTATATTTTTCTTAAATATATGGTATCTAAACAAATAGACAGTTGTACTTAGGTGAAAACGTTTCTAATTATGAAATAAAAGCAAAAATTATGAGAGCAATAGTTTATTGAGGCCTACTGCTCTCATATACAAAGTCGTTCTGCACAAGGACACTTTCAACTTATTAGGATCTTATTGGTAAGTATTAAATTTAATTAATTTAAAAATAAATTAATTCAATAGTATATTTTTATGATATTTGGCTCGAATATGCTCACCGTTAAATGGCATTCGTATTAAAATAAATACTTGTAAATATATAATCGCGTCATAAGACGTCTAATGAGTTTATCGTGCTAAAAGCCGTCAAATAAGTTTATAGCGTCATAAGACGTCTAACGAGTTTATCGTAGCATATAAAAGGTGCAATGAGTTAATCGCGTCATATGACGTCAAATGAATTTATTACGACATAAAACGTCTAACGAGTTTATCATACAATATAAAATATACAATAAGTTAACCGCGTCATAAGACGTCAAATAATTTATTACGTCATGAGACGTCAAATGAGCTGAGATTTTTATTTTTTAAATTTAAATTACAAAATAATATAAACTTTAAAATATATACCAATTTCTATATTAGTTCCAGCAAATATCATTTCTAATTAACTAAGTCGCCACTGTATAAATTTAAAATTAAAATTTTTATAATATGTTTTATATTTATAGAAATAAAAAAAAATTTTTTTTTACAATTTTCATTTTATGACAGTCCTTATGTCTTAATGTATCCATAGAGATATTATTTTCTCTTCAATAATCTTGTTCTTATTATTCGTGCATCTTCTTAGACATCTATTTCTTCCGTTAGATTTTTTTATTTAGTTTTTTTCTCAACAATTTGGAATTGTAGGTTTAGTATTCTCATAAGAAATATTTTTTAGTTCTATATTTTTTTTTTTTTTTTGTATTGTATTGTGATTTTCTACTTATTTAATAGTTATTCCTAGATAATTTTTTTTTCCCACTTAAACTTATCGTAATGAAAATCATTCGTTTAAGAATTAAGAAATGAGAACTTGCTTTCATTCCATATAAATGAATTTACAGTTGCAATCATATTATAGTGAGTTTACTGTGGAGTATAAAGCCGATATTCTAAAAGGAAGGATTTACAGTTATGTGACTTATACTGCGATTATGTAGGAAACATTGTAAGGAACCTTAATTACAGTGTTCCCAAATGAAAAAGGATTAGGAAAAACAGTAAATTTAGAATACAATCTTTAAAAAATGTCTGCGGTTATGCGGATTCTGTAATTTGAGGAATCTAAAGGACTCGGAATATAATCGAAAAAATTAAATAGAACTGTGGCTTAAATATAAAGTAGAACTGTAGATCCGTTGATTTAATTTTACATAATGATTTTTTAATATAAGAATAATATTATATTAAATATAAAAAAAAAAAACAAGAAAAAAAAAAAAAATTTAAAAATATCCTGTAAGTTGTTATAGTAATGTATGAATAATAAAAGAAAATTGAGAGCAAACTACTTTTAATAAGCATTTCTGTTCTCAAAACTATTTGCTATTAGTTTTTATTATTTTTATATTTAATTTCTTATTTTTTCCATTTATAAGACATTAAAATTTCAACTCAATTTTTTTTTAATTCACAAGAGAAAAATATTTATTTAATAGGAATTTTTTTTTTTTGCATAGGAAAAGGAATATTCTATAGTTTTTTTTTCAATAATTAAAAACGATAAAGTGCTAAAAAAAATTGGGACATCCAGAAGAATTGTTATAATATTCAAAATATATTAAAATCAACATGGATCAAAGACATATTATATAATCTAAGAAAATTCAGGAATTTTAATAATATTTTTATGGTATATTTCGTAAATTACTTGAGATGTCAGTAGTTCAGTAGGCTCAAAAGGGTTCTGACATAAATCCTAATTTTATATAAGATCATATGGAATTGAGCTCAACTGGCACAGGCCATTTTATTCAATTCAAGTTCTTATCTATTGTCCTTTGAGAAAAAGATTCAATTTCTTTTAGAACTTTTAATAATGTTAACCATTTGTTTCTTGTAGACGAATACATCCGAGGAAAAAAATTTAAAGTGCTAAGTATTGGGAAAAATATGTGATTTGTTGTAATATTCAAAATAAAGAGTAGCTTAAATGGATTATAATCATATCTCTAAAGGAATTTAAGTAGTGTGGAATAAATTATTTAAGCCTTGGATGGGTCATAACATGTTTTGACAAAATTCTAATTAAAAAACTTCAGGTCTAAAGCATCAGATCCACAAGACATATTGTTTAAATCATTTTTTATAACTTTTTCTATTCTTCATTTAAATTTCCTTAAGATATTTCAGTAATTTTGACATATGCTTGCTTTAGACGACCAAAGTGTTAAAGGTTACCAAATATACAGGAACTTTTCTAATATTTCAAATACATTGTAATGCGGATTAAATTAAACTAAATTAAATCATTTGTATCATATTGACTTCAGCCTCACAAAAAAAATATTATATAGATTCTAACTTTAATGAACTATGTCAGAGCTTCAGATTTTAATACATTTTATTCAAATCAACTCCCAACTATTTCAGGACACATCTTCTTGACCCTGTAACACCACTTAATCCTGATAATAAGTTGCAGTGCTAAAAATGGGATCAACTTAAATATAAAACCCAATATTCCTTCTTGTATTCATACACAGAAATGTTGGCCTAACAGAATAAGCAATGAAGATCTAAGGAGAGTTACAGAAGTAGAGCCCATAATGAAGCAAAAAAAAAAAAAAAACGGAATTGGATAGGCCATACACTACGAAAAATATCACAACGACATAAGTCGATGGCCTTGGAATATATACCTGGAGACGCACAGTAGGACATGAACTGCACCAACGCAACCTCATATGAGAGAATGTAAAAAGAGGAGCATGTAACAGTGTCAGATGGAGCTAATCGTGAAATATAATATCAGAAGACGCACAGTAGTACATTAATTGCATTAATGCAATCTCTCATGGGAGCATATAAAAACAGCAGTAGGGAACCATTTGAAATGAAGATGCGAAAAGGAAGCTCTATAAACCCTATACTCCCATACGCATTTCTCTATGCAATTTTAGTAATTTTTAAAATTGAGACTTGATAGACTTTAAAATTAAACCTCTATTAAATTTCAAAATCTGTTAAATTAAAATTTATTTTAAATTTTATATAAAAAATAATATAAATTAAAATTTAAAAAAAATTAAAGTTTTTCATTTATCAAACTTAGTTGATTTTAAAATAAAAAACTATATAAAAATACTAAATAGTTTAATAAAACTAGATAATATTAATTCTTAATAAAACCTAAGAATTCCCTTATTACAATTTTATTTAAATTTTAATTAAATTTTTTTATTATTTATTTTTAATTAATTTTAAAGTTTTCCCACTTGAATTGTAAAAAAAAATTGTAAAAAAATATCTTAAAATCTATTCATTTTTATTTTTCTAAAATAATTTAAAATTAAAATAATTTTGCACCCAATAAAATCTAGTTAAACATATTCTATTAAATAAAATTTTCTTTTTTATTATTTTTGGTATGATTATGAAGTATTGTTATCTCTTTCTGTTCAGAAAATCCCATGTAGAGTCTCTTAAAAATAATTGTCAATTTTTTAAAGGAAAGGAAGCTGGGGTCCGGGGAAGATCAAAAAAGATTTAATTTTAATGTCGTTCATAAAATTTTCACACCCAAAAACAAAATGGGAATCAAAATATCAAAAAAATTTAAAATGAAATTTAGTTTTATGGGATTTTAAGGGTTGAAATTTAAAAAAAAAAACCGGTAAAACAGGAGACAAAATCTTGGACACAAAGTAAATAAAGAAAGAAAAAAAACAGGACTATTAAATCAAAAAATACATTAAAATTATGAGAAACAAGTGTTTTATTTGCCACTAGAACAAATTTCCCATCATATAATTCATTTTTGGGTAATTTGGGACATTTTGGGACTAATTTTGTAATAAAATCTTTTAATGTATATTTTAAATAAATTTGGTAGTCCATTTGCCTTGGCTTTTGTAATTTTAAGAAAATTTTCAGATTTTTCTATGCTTAAACTCTTTGGGAACAGCTCCTCCATAATCTTTACTTATAATACCATGAATCCATATCGAAATCCTGTCACATCTAAATCCTCCTGTCGGAATTTTTTAAATATCAAGATTTTTCAGACGGGATTTTTCAGTTGTGAGATTTTTCAATGTTAGAACTTTAATTGTCGAAATTTGAAAAAAACCCTCATATTAAATATATTTTAAAAAAATTTTTATTTTAACTCAGGGTGAGAGGCCCTGTTATATATGATTGAAAGTTTACATACTGTAGATCCACATAAGAGCATTACTTTTAGTTTAACCTTAGATCCATATTGGCTTTGGCACTAAGTAAAGTAATTAAATTGTAATTAAATATGATTGAAAGCTTACATACATTAAATCTGTAGATCCATTTAAAAGAATCACTATAAATTGTAACTTTAAATCCATATTGGCTTTGGTTCTCCATTCATAAATTAACACTTTTAAGTACACCTCTGAATTCTTACAACACTTCTAAAATTGAATCTGGAGAGATTTATTTATTTACACGAATCTGAATTATTGATTCTTCAGATTCGTGTAAATAAATAAATTAAGATCTACAACGGGACGTAGCAATTCCATCAAGATTAATTTGAAATGATTGAATAAACGATTATAGGATAATTAGAGTAATAAAATGAACTATAAGAGAAAAAAATTATTGGACAGGAGGAAAATAACATTGATCTGGTAATACCTAGTATAGGTTAAAGATATTCTAATCTCAAATTGTCTAATTTCCTAAATCACTACTATCAGTAAAATAGTTATGAAAAGATCTAATAGTTCAAGAACTAACATTTTCTCGCTGATTACAAATAATCTTAAAATTTTAATTGATTGCATAAATTTAGGCGCATACCGAAAAGATTTTAATTCACTATAAAAAACTAATTTTAGACATTATGTTACAATTTAAAACTCAAAACATCACCAAAGATCATATACATACACCACATACCCCATTAAACTCAATATAACTAAAGCTGCTTACAAATAATCTTAAAATTTTAATTGATTGCATAAATTTAGGCGCATACTTAAAAAATATTAATTCACTATTTCAAATTAGCTTTTGCTTCATTTAAAACTGTATAAAAAACTAATTTTAGACATTTTGTTAAACTTGAAACTCAAGACATCTCAAGACATCATCAAATACCATATTCATACACCATATACTTGCCAAACTCAATATACCCAAAGAGAATTCTTAACTTTGGGTATAGACAATTCTTAAGACAATAGGTATTAAAATTCTTTTATTTCTCATTCTATAAAATTTTTTTTTATTATTTATATTTCGTTTTTTTTTTATTTTATTAAATAAAATTTTATTGAGGTAAAAATAATAATACCTTGATATCTTAAATCTTGTTAAATAATAGAATATTAAAAATATTTCCATTAACTATTGCCTTTTATTTTAGGAAAGACAAAAAAAAAAATGAAGACAGTAAATATTTTCTATCTAAAAAGATTTCTTAAGACCTATAGTAATAAAATTTTAAATTTTAAATAAAAACCTTTTTTTTTATTTTTATGGACATGATAATGACCCCTTATTATTATATATTAACCCTTTATTGTCTATATTATAAAAGAAGATCCTATCATCACTATAAACACATTAATAAGATAAATGTTGACACTGGCATTTTTTCTTTATTTTTTGATATAAAATGTCTATTTTTCAATTTAAAACTCAAATTTACACATTTTTTAATAGTAATGATCTTTATTTTATTTTATAGTTTAATTTTTTTGAATCAATTATTAACCAGAGCAATCTCATTTAAAGAGATATTAGCAAGATGTTACTTCATAACGTAACCTATTCTTAATGCATTTATATTACTGTTATTTTAGGGCCCGGCTCATAACTCAGTGGTGCATTGAAATTTTACTTCGTTGAAAATTAGTTTGCTAGAGAAATATTTCCTTATCTTGTAACTTTTCAACGTTTAAATAAGATCTCAATTGAATTGAAGCCTTCAATTGAATGATGATTTCGGTAGATTAGACAAAGGTTTCTCCGTGTTAAAATTGTTTAATCTTCGAATGCAATTGTAGCCAATTTGATACTACACTGTCGTCAAGTAGGTTTTCATGTACATTCTTTTTTTTGGGATCACAACTGTATTTTACCACCTTCTAGACAATTTTGAAGTGTAGTACATTAGTTGCGCTGAAATGAAATGTTGCCTAAACTTATAAATTTAATATATTTAACTGGGCTTCAATTGATATTAATCCCTTTCAGTAAATATTTTACTACAGGTAAATGAACATTCCATTGCAATATTTCATTATTTTATACATTTTAATACCCAATAGGAATCGCAGCGGATTTAAAGACGTTTTGTAATTTTTCGTTATATAGTCATCCCTCTGCAATACTTAATTAATATGTAATTTTTCAATATTAAGTGATTTGAGGAATCGTCTGGTAATTGTTATACTATGAAAGATAAGTTTTTTGTGTTATCAATGGCCTATTTATTGGACCGTAACTGATATAAAGATCTCCGGGTAAATATTTATCTTCGATACTTTTTTCAATTTTCCTGTACTTTTTTCAATTTTCAATGGGATCCGAATTAATTTCAAACAATCTAATTAGTGATTTTGTGTAGGAATTACTTTTGTTTGAAATGTATGGCCTGGTTGCAATATGATAAAATACAACATGAAAAGCATTCTTCTATATTGATTCGTTCACTTGTGAGTTTTCCATCTTCGAATGGAATCGCAGCTCTATCTTTCAGTTTTTCAATAGTTAAATGTTATCATAATTGATCTGATGACCTTTTATAGAATACTTTACTGTAGTAGATTAGTTTCCCCCGCCACATTTTTTAAAATTCAAATTAAATCAATTAGTTTAAAGATATTTTAATAAATATTGCATATCACCTCTAAAAAATACCTGTAAACCCTCTAAAAAATACTTGTAACCTTCTAAACATTCAAATTAGATTGGAATTGCTTTAACCCTTTCGAGATAGGAATATAAAGGGCATTTACCTCTTTCGGTTTATTCAAATGCCTCTGCCATGTTAGGTTATCCTGTTACATTTAAACGATCCCGTCATTGATTTGAAGAACTTCTAGTAAAACGTGGTAGATTAATACTCCTCTACAATATTTAGTTATCTTGTAATGTTTTATAATTTATATTGTATCGTAGACGACTTGATGATTTTTCATTCTTACTATCAGGTATTTTAATTACACATTTAGATTTTGATTAATTTGAAGAACAATTTACACTGATACTAAAAATGAAATACCTAAGAGAATAATATTTGCTAATTTACATGGATTTTAATTTTCTTTTAAGAATTTTTATGGTCAATTTAAAAACAATTTTCACATTGTTTTATATTTATAAAAAAAAAATTAAAATTTAAAATCATTTTTATACAACATTAATTGAACATTATTTTCCCCCTTTTTTTATAGATGTGAAATATATTTTTAAATGTCTGCTAATAAAACAAAACGCAAAACATTACCTAAAAAACATTTAACATAACATTTTGTATAATAAACATTTTTCAATTCTGTTTTTCTTTTCTTAAGTTCTTTTATATTAACTCATAATAAGATTTATTGTTAAAAATAAAATTAAGATAATAAAAAAAAACCTTAAGAATTAAAAATTAATTTAAAAATAAAAAAAAAACATTTAACAAATAAATATTATCAAAAATAAGAATATTTTATTTAGGAAAAACCGTTATTCTCGTTTGTGAGTTATAAGATGTAAACTAAAATTGTGTAGTACTATTTATGAATAAGTTAGAATGAATATGAAGAATTTAACTATGGTTTAAGAACTTTTGTATAAAAAAAATTATTAATATTCTTTGAAAAATTATTAGAAACCGTTATTCTCATTTGTGAGTTATAAAATTTAAACTAAAATAAATACTGTTCAATAAGTCATTGATTAATATCAATAAGTCATTGATTATTAACTTAATATTATTAAAGACTTATTAGAATCTCTGAATAAAAAACAATACAAAGAGGGGGTTTCAACCCTTAATCTTTCGATTGAAACATCGGTATTTAACCATAATTCCAATGAAGTTACCCTCATTTTCTAATTTTTAATTGAGTTTAATATTCTTTATTATTTATGAATTTTTTTATTGTTCATCTGGAATTTTTATTAGTCACTCGACTTTAAGTAAATTAGCCCGACAATTTTTATAGAAACTTTCAATAAATTAATTTTCCAAAATTTCTATAATTCGGGATTGTCTTTAACATTCTTCTGTTATCGACCCATCATTTTTATACCAAGCTGCACTTTAGTACTAAAGGCTTAGCTAAAGCTTTGATTTTGAAGATTGGTTAAAAACGGAGCGCTATTTGGTTAAAGTCCATCACTACTCAGGAAAACTATACTAGGTGACTCTTCATGTTTTCGACCTAATCTCAGAAGAAATAGCTAACCTTACATCTCAAAGTTTATCCAAGCACCAGCATTGATTTTGAACTAGAGACTGGTACCAAATCAAAATCCTTTTGAGCTTTGGAAAATCCATTTAAATACAAAACCCCAAAACTCAAAATTGCAAAAGTCAAAATCTCCTCTAAAACATAATACTTTAAAAAAAAACTCCCAAATCCAAAATCCCCAAAATATATAGAAGATTCCCAAAATGGAAGAATTTTGGAGTTGAAATCAGGACTGCAACTTTTTTAGAATATTTTGATAAAACCTTACTCATTCACTAGCTACTTGTCCGATTTTATTGCAAAGCGTAGTGTAGTGACCTCCAACTCCGGCTTTAATTTTATTATTTTTTAGTTTTTGTGAATTAAGTTTGTACAGACTTCGACTTTGGAGACTTTGGTTTTGAAAGTTTTTGTTTTGGGATTCTGTTTGGGGATTTTGTCTTTGGAATTTTATCCTGGTATTTTGTAATCTATTCATTCAACTGCTCAATAAACCAAAAAAAAATGTTTTTTGAATTTAGAAGCATTGTTTCCCAGATATTCTATTAAATATTTGTTTGAGACTTTCAAAGCAGTCCTTTTAAGTTCCCATAATAAAAGTTATTCTCCAATTACTGTTTTCCATATTTTAAATTTTTCATAACTTTCAAATTAACACATTCAAACTATTATAAGCTCATTTTCTACAGCATTTTTTTAAAACTTATGCAAATAAAATTTAATTTAATACAATATTATTATATAAATCATCCCTTATTTAAAATTACAATTTTTTTTTAATCGTTCCAACAGTGTCATAGTTTTTTTTTTTTGTGGAGGAAAAAACTATCTACCAACTATTTCTACAACACATTAACCAAAGTTTATGACAAAAAAATAAATAAAACCAAACATTTATATAATATTGTATATAAATATATTTATTAAATATATATTTAAATATATATTTTGTATATAAATTACATAAAGAAGGCAAAAACTTCCATAACTTTATTTTTTAAAATATATATAAAAAAAATACATGCTAGTTAAATTTTATTATATATTATTATTATAATATATAGAAATATTTACATAACATTTATTATGTAAATATTATACTTATTATAATATTTCATTTCTTATATACATATATTATTATTCATTCCATCTATTATAATATTTTAATACTTATATTTAAAGTTAAATATTATTATAGGACCACCTTCTGTGAGAAGAATAACATTAAAAAAAAATTACACATATCTTATTATTTTTGTACAACCCTACCACACTCACTATATAATATGTATGTTTATACATATATTTTGAATCCGATTTAAACTTTTCAGAATAACTTTTTTTTTTTGCTTCCGAATTTAAAAGAAGGCAAAAATTCCCATTGTTTCGAATGACAATAGAGGAAATAAATAATATATATATACATAGCCATTTTTTTATATATATATATATATAAATTTTGTATTTATATTTATCTAAATAAAAAACCCACCAATTTTAACTTTAAAAAATTATATTGAAACATTTATAATATTCCCTTATAAACATTTAACATGATAAGTTTTATAATAAACATTTTAACTTATCACTTCTTTGCTACTTCTCACTTTGCTTCTCACTTCTCCTAACCTCAATCCTCAAACTTCACAAAAATTCTTAAATATAAATTCAAAAACTTCATCTAATAATTATTGTCAAAATATGTCAGCGGTTTTTTTTCCGACTTCAAATATTGTTAAAAGAGTAAATGGATGTAAAGTTTAAACCCACAATAGCTTTCAATACAGCATCACCAATAGAATAAGTATCAGACATGTTCATTTATCATTTGAAATAATGACGGTTTATTAAATAAAAGATTTAAAACTTTTTTTTTTTTGCATTTAAGGAAGTTGAAAATTTTTGTTATAAAAAAATGAAGTTGTAGGAGGGCATGTCAATAAACTTTAAGATTTAAACCTAATGGATACCAATTGTGTGTTTGATATATTAAAAAGATAAACAAGAACTGGAAACTATGAGTTTTAAGTCTAAAATAATTTTTTTGTCCAAATTTGTATGTTAAAAATTTTTGAAAAAATTGGATAGAAAAAGAACGCCTTCCTTGTCTAAAAATGTGGTGATATTTATTCAGTAAAAAATTAGGTTCAAAGTTCTTACAATAAAAGGGGAAAAATTTGATTCTGAAAGCTTAAATGATTGCTTTATAAAAAAAAATTAAATTTGCCCTAACTATTTTTTATTCTGACCAATGGCGTAGTGGTAAAGACGCCGTCTTTCATGTGGAAGGTCTCGGGTTCAGACCCCGGTCAGATCATACCCAATAAAAAAATATCGTAAAATTGTTTAATTATATCGAAAAAGTTTATATCGTAATATAAAATAACATTTAATAAAAATATATAAATAATTCTTGTGTAAGATTATAGATGGCGCACAAAGTTGACATTTGTGCATTCATATTTCATAACCTTATACAATAGCTACAGCCGACTAATCAACGGCTTAGTGAATATTATGATTAAAGAAACTGAAGCCTAGTTTAAAATTTAAACTTGGTGAATGCCCTATACTCCTTAAAGGAGTGGAAAAAGAATAAAAAAAAAAAAAAAAAAAATTTTTATTTATTATAACGGTTATTTATTATTACTTTATTTATAACGGTTCTTTATTTACATTTAACATACTACTTCCTAACGGTATTTCCTTATCTAGAATTCACGAGGAAGAACATTCTGAAAATAAAAGCATGTCATTGCTTACAACAAGCCAGTTTTTTAATAAAAGACTATCTGGTTAAGATAAAGCCTCAGCATTTTTACTATTTGCATTTTCTTCATTTAAATTTTTTTTAATACAAATATTTAAACAAGATGAAACTTTAATAAACTAATTTTATCTTCAATATTTATTTAATAACGTTAACCTAAAGTCACCCAAACGAGTTACTAGTTTTATTTAAGCAAATAAGGTGATAGTCAGAACCATATTCTTACTTTAAAAGAACTCTTTTAAAATTAACTTTGGAGTCACATAATTTTTAAATAACCTGTGATAGGCATTCAGTAATTGGATCTAATATATAGAATATAGGATATCCATAAGCTCACTTTAAAATACATTTGAGTTCCATGTATTTTGACCAAATCTTCGGATATAACTGCAATATAAGACTACAGTCCTAATGCAAGAATTATTTTTAAATAATCTATTTTAAATATTCACAATGAAACCGATTAAAAGGAAACCATCAGTAGGACACAATCACCAATGCTACTTTATAGCCCCTCAAATATACACAAGTATTTTTAAATTCATCAAAACTATTAAAAGGCTAATGAGCATAGAGCTTTTTATACCCTTATCATAAAAACTTATATAAAAACTATTATTTATAAAACTTAAGGACTTAAGGACTGTTATTTTCAATCAAAAAGTCTCTGGTTTAAACCCAGCTAAGATTATACCTAATTAAAAACATATATAATTCATATCGTAATAGTTTATATAATAATATAAAATAAATTTAGCTGCCACACCTGGAAAAGAAAGGCAGATTCACTCACTTATCCCAATGTATGCGGTAAGGGGCTGTACTTACTGTTCATATCTGAGTCAAACAGCTATTGTCTTCCAAAAATTCAGAAATTTACAAAAATCTCTCCGTTCATCTTTCAAAATCTTTCCGTACAAAATCCCCTTCAATCCATTTTCAAATTCACAATTATTAGATACAAATTCTAATTTTTAATTTTAAAAAATAACTGCATTTTTATCACTTTCACATTATCAAAAAATAATTATTACTACAAAAAAAAGCAATAATTATCTAATTAATGATTGCAGATAAACAATATACATATACATTTATATATACATATATTTATTGGTCAATTATTAGCCACAATTATTACATACATATATGTCAAAAGTTTTCATCATCATTTATTATTAAAACCATAATAGAAATAAAAAAAACAAAAACAAAAATAAAATTTTTAATTTAACCTCAAAATTCATTTCTGAAATATTTTACAAATACCACATTTCAATCTTATATTACACATGCAAAAAAAAAATGCAAACACATATACAAACCTATAAAAAACCAAATCCTTTAATTGAATTAAATTGACATATACATTATGTATTACACATACATATTAAAAAAAAAAAAAAATAGACTATAAAATACTTAACCAAAATGGGTCCATGACACTTTACTGAAAAAAAATCCCTGAAAGAAAAATCCGGAATGATTTTAAATCTTGAAAAAATCCCGAAAATATCAAAATCCCGTATGACTTAAAATCTTGAAAAAAAAAACCCGAATTATGAAACTTAATTCAGGTTGGGTACGAATTTCCAAAAAAAACTTCCACTTAAATATATATACATATTTATTAAAAGACAAATAAAAAACAATAACTCTGGAAAAAGCAGCATTCCTGATTTGTATTCAATTCTGAAAGACTTTCTAATAACAAAGCATTTAAAATAATTGGGTCCACCGCCTCAGACCCCCGCTATACAAGTGTTTTGAATCCTAATTTTGTATCCACCTCTGAAATCATTCTTAACTTTTTTTAATAATCAGTCAACATCAAAAAATTTAATGTAATGTAGGCTGACTTTTGATTGATTTAAAATAATTGGGTCCACCACCTCAAAACCCCCACTATACAAGTGTTTGGAATCCTAATTTTGTATCCACCTCTGAAATCATTCTTAACTTTTTATACCCTACACCTATAGAATAGGCATGAAATTTGTGCTGTAGGTTATTGGTAATGAAACTACGGCGGTGATTACGTACGGTGAGGATTGGACAATGGCTTCGGAACTGAGAACTTTTTGATCGAATTTAGGCCAAACTAGCGTAATTCCGAAACCAATGAAGATATAACCTCCAAATTTGGTATCAGGGTGTCCCTTCCTATTGCGTAAGTGTCTTTGAAATTTGAGCCCCATTGGACTAGTGGGTCGGGACCAGTCACTCAGATCCGAGGACCTTAAAGCATATTTTCGAAATTAACAAAAACAGTAATTTGAAACAAATGTAGAAGCTTCAAATTTGGCCCAGGGGGTTCTTTACTATTTCTTCCGTGCCCCCCTAATTTGGGATCATTTGGAGTGGTGGTTCAGGACCTCTCTTAGACCCCCAAATGTGTAAAAGCTTATCATCGAAATTAATAAAACTAGTAACTTAAAATTAAGATAGAACGTTCCAATTGTATACAAGGGTTAACTAGTATTGAAAGTATGACGGGACTGCATATCGGCGAAATCGTACCATGGTTTCGGGTTCTGGAACCCTTGACAAGTTCAAGGACTAATATATCTTAAAAACACCATAACTCAAAAAATAATGCCGGTATTTTGATGAAATTTAAATTCTAGGTTACTAGTAATGAAAGTACCATGCGAATTGGTTCTGGTCGAGTTTAATTTCAAAGCCAAAGAATATATTTCCTATGTCCTATGTGTCTCCGAAATCTAGACTAAATTGTAGTGGTTCAGCTATGTTCAAAGGTACTTGCTGCATTTATGTAAAACTTATTTGAATATTTAAATGATTTACATGAAAAGTTCAAAATTTGTAATTGTATTTTAGAAGTACATTTATTGCATATTTTGCGTTTATAAGCTTTTCTATTAGGTATATAAACTAACCATTTAAAATAATTGCAATTTTTAAAAATTTGGATTATTAAACATATTATGCTTTGATTATCTTTTTATCACAAAATTTAATAATTAGAATTTTTTCATTTTGCAATTGAATTGGAATAAATATATTTTCATTTATTTCAAGTTTGTTTGTTTTTTAATATTTTTAAATAGATAAATTAGTAAAATTTTGTAATATTTTTTAATAGATAGTGTAATTAGAAAATGTTTTTAGTATTATAAAGTTAATTTGGTTAGCTATGTCTTACGATCAAATTAATATTTGAACCAAATAGGTGTAGGGTATTTCTAAGTCGGTTGCACCGACTGACTGTTTCCTTACTTGTTTTAATAATCAGTCAACAACAAAAAATTTAATATAATGTGGGCTGACTTTTGGTTTCAGGATTTTCCGTTTTCAGTATTTAGTTTTCGGGATTTTGGAACATTCGGGATTTTTTTTACACAATTAAAATTCGAGATTTTTTCTTTTCGGGATTTTTTCATTCGAGATTTTTTTTTCAGTAAAATGTCATGCACTCATCCAAAAATATATGTGGACATAATATAAAATTTAAAATATTCATTTTTCAATAACACCACACACACATACATACTTTACTTATATATCAATACATACCAATCAGTTTTGAACATTACCACAGAATTGATGTTGTAATAACAATTTTCATATTCATTTTACAGTAAAAAAAACCAACAACAACAAATAAATGTCAAAGAAAATTATATCTGACGCATTTGGATAATATTGTTTTGGTTTTTTGTGTAGAGATTTGTAAACTTAAACTTAATGTTCCTTTTCCAAAAACCTTAAGGTATTTAAGTTGCACAATATAGAATACAAGATATTGAATTTTTTTGTTTATATATTTTACCAAAGAAATTCAATTAAATTTAATTGATAGTAATAAAAATAAATTGCTTGAGTCTAGAAAATAAAATTAAATTAAATTAACTTAAGTTCAAAGACATTTTTAGATTTCTGTTTTTTTTTTTAAGAAAACATTTGATAAGTATAAGTATGATAAGTGCATAATTTTTCAATATTCTAGGTATAAGGTAAATTTGATAAAAATTATCTAAAGCAATTTTTTTTTTAATTTAAAGATATTTATTAAATATCTTATAAATTTTTTTAAGTTAAAGAATGTCGCCCCACAAATTGAAAGATGAAGGAGAAAAGATATAATATATATCTATCTTAGGTAAAAACAAGGAAGAGTGTAGTAGAGTAAACTGTGCAAACCCTGGGATACACGTATTACCGTATCATAAACATTATATCATCCGGTTAATTACTTTTGACAAAATTTTAAGTACACAACTTATTCATCATCATCATCAACTGGCGTTACAGCTCGGGGTGAGCTTGAGCCTCTTACACAACTAGTCTCCAGATATTTCTGTCTCTTGCTTTTATCTTCCAGTTTTGTACATTTAGTGTTAGTAAATCCTTTTCTACACTGTCCAGCCATCTCAGACGAGGTCTTCCCTGTGGTCGATTTAAAAGTGGGTGATACTGAAGTATTTGTTTCTGGGGCCGTGTTTCTTCCATCCTCATTATATTTCCAGCCCACCGAATGCGTTGCGCTTTGTAGAACCTGACTACATCTTTCCCCTCGATTATACGGTCCAGCTCTTAGATTTTTCCGTAGATTTTTCTTAATATTTTGCGTTCAAATACTCGCAAACTTTTCTCTTCAGTGACCGTAGGGGTCCAACCTTCACAACCGTAAGTAAGTACTGGTCGCACGGTTGTTTTGTATATACTGAGCTTGGATTTTCTGGTGAGTAATCTGGATTTAAATAATTTGAGATGCGCGTAGTAGCTTTGTTTGCAGCCACTAATCTGTCTGTTATACAATCTTGCATACTGTTGTCATTTTTTATTATCACACCCAAATACTTAAAACTTGTAGTACCTTGAAATTGGTACTCCCCGATGGTAATGCTTTCGGGTTGTCTTCTGCTTTCTCTTCTTGATACCTTCAGATATTGTGTTTTTGGTTGGTTTATTCGCAGTCCAATAGCTTTTGCAGCTCCTTCTATGGATGTGAAATGCGCATCATATCGTTCTTGTTTTTTGATATTATTACTATATCATCAGCATACGCATAAAACAATTCTGATCTGCAGAATATGTGACCTCCTCTATATAGATCTCTGACCGCATGATGTAGCATCAAGTTGAAGATTGTTGTCGATAGTGTATCTCCCTGTCTTACTCCTGATTTAATTCTAAAAGACTCGGATATATTTCGCTGTAATAAGACCTTACCCATGGTATTGTTTAGTGTCATCATGGTGAGATTTATTAGTTTTGTCGGTATACCCAAGTTATGCAAAGAGTACACAACTTATTAGGCTTTCAATTATGAACACTACACCGCTACACCAACTATTTTTTATTCAGACGTTGGCTATTTAAGTTAGCTACTATTGATAAAATTTCAAACACCCAGCTTTATTATGTATTTAGTAATGCTCATTTGAAATATGAAGTTTTATGACAACTGACAACTATTCGCATCTATTGCAGTAGACCAACAGTTTTGCACAAACTTTGATCTATTGTCATAAGGGTGTAAGTTGTGGAATTTAAAAAATTATGTAATTCAAAAAAATATTATTGCAACAAAAAGATTCATCTTGAACATCACCATCTTCGCAATTCACACTATTATTGAAATAATATTGGTTTCTTAAAACTGGTAATTTAAATATAAGTGAACACTTAAATCCTGTATTTGAAAAAAAAATCAAGCCATTAATTAATTTTTAACTTTATCCAAAGATTAAATAAATATTACAGTCTCTACTAGAGTTCCATAGAGTTTTTATATATGTCAACAATTTTGGAAATTTTGCATGGCAGTTAATATTAAATATAAAATTAAATAAAAAATTTACAAAATAATATAAAACTTTTATTTAACAAAATAAAAATTTAAACAAGGACCTAGTTGAGTAAATGAAAAATTATTGTAAGACAACTGCTCGCATCAAATATTTGCCACTAAGTAGCAAGCATCGCTGTACCATCTCTCAAATGCAAAAAGTCTATTCAGAATTTAGACTGTATACCATTTTTTCCCGACAAGGTTATGTATATCACTTGTCAAAAACAGTGTTGCCATATCCAATGTATAAATTTGTGTCACCTTGAATTTTCGGGAATATTCGATTAAAATCTCTAGTCTTTACTTTAAATCTTATTATAAGTTTCAGCAATTGTCTGTAGACTTTAAAAATGGCTTAAAATTTGAAATCTAAAGTGACTCACAAAATTACTATTTCTTGTCACCAATCTTGTAAAAATAATAAATCTAATAAATTAATTTGTGAAAAGTCATTGGTGAAATAGGGAACAGTTTATAAAATTTTTCAAAATATAGATTCAAAAATTTGATATGAAGGATTTAAACCTGTGAAGAATTTCTTAAAAATATTAACAATCTTCCTTAATTCTTCAAAACTTTGTACCCACAAATTTTAAAAAGTAATACATATTTTAATACAAAGCTTCTTCAAAATACTTTCATAAATGTGTAAATGATTTAAAATACCACAGGATGGCGCAAAACGACCATATCGGTTTGAATGTTTAATAACTTTTTTATTTAATGGTTCATTATTATTATTATTTTTTTGTTATTAATGGGGAATATTTTTAACTTAAGTAGAAAATGATATCCCGTATGTGGTGACCATTTTCATCTTCGCGCATTTGTGCTCTTTCCAGTACATTTTCTATAACTGTTCGTAATTTTTGATCGCTGTTCTGTTGTGTACTGTTGCATTTCCAATTCCCCAAGAGTTCTTCACACAAAATTCTGAAGTAAAAATAAAAAATATAAATAAATTTAAAAAGTTATTAAACATTCAAACCATATCGGTCATTTTGCGCTACCCTGTACTTTGATTTAATTTTTCATTTGAAATTAATAGGAAATTAAATTTTTTGTAACTATGCAAAATTAACTTTTATAAAGTAGAACCTTTATTTAGGAAAAAATAGACTTAACGTACTCCAACTGACCAAAGATCTCTTAAAATAAAACTGAATCCCCCAAAAACAATCTTATTATAATTGTAAACAACTTACTTAGAAAACAAATACATTTTTAAAAACATAACTCATATACATGGTAAATCAAATACAAATACAAAAAAAAAATTATATTGAAAGTCAAATAAAATTGTCCTTAAACTACCGTCCGAATTACAATTATTGATTAATTGGAATAATAAAGTATATTTTTTTTTGTTATTAAAATGCATCATTTTTTTATTTAGTTTTTTTTTTTAAAGAAATCAGCATCAATTTTGGTATCAATAGTTCAAACTAAATCAATTTTTCATAATATCTATACATATTAACCTTAAAATATGTTGAATTCAATTTGATTTCAAAATAAAAAGCTTAAAAAGTTCCAAGGTTAAATAAACTTTACAATTCTAAAAATATAATTCAAAAAAAGAAATAAAATAAAAAAGTTTTGTATTAAAAATTTAAAATATTTGTTTTTTGTTTTTTTGCACCCTGTATTAAAAATTAGACCATTTGTGCCAACGATATTATATAATATCTGAAAGCTTGTTTTAAGATCTTTCCTTTTCCTTGGTTATCATTTAAATAGCTACAGCTATTGCAGCACACATTCAGCCAAGATTGCAAAACGATAACTGAGGATATAGAATCATAGAATAAAATTATAAAAAATTGCATACCTTGAGGCGTTTTTGATTTAGTATCAAAACGTATATTAAATTGTATTTAATCTCAAAGAGATATTATTCTTGAACTAATAATTCAATGAATTCGATAGAAATTTAAAGCACCAGATCTACCGTTATTTTAATAACGATTCGTAAATGAACCGTAATAGCAATAAAGCATTTCCCAATTCAATAAAATTCATTCAAATATTTCAAAGGAAACAAATAAAAAAATTTTAAATGTCGTATAAATCAGTTGATTTTAATTTATTGATTCGGAATTTGAACTAAATTGTTTGCATATACATATATGTTAACTGTTACACCTATACTACCCTGCTACTGTTATCTCTATTACTACCGAAAATTTGAATTTCAAGTATGTATATTAGTACTAAATGTATTATCATTGATGGCATATGATGTATGCCAAATAAGTAAAAATTGAATTAAAAACCACAAACATTTTTTTTTTTGAATAAAAGAATCATTGTGCAAAATTTTTTAAACAACTGTTAGTTTTGTTTTTTTATCTCTATTTTCTGATTTATTTAAATTACATCTGTTGGATTTGGGGAAAATATCGGAGAAGACCTTATATTAAAAGACCCAAGTTACACAAATAACAAAAAGAACTGTGGGAAGGAAGCGGAAAATGAAAACAAATAAAAATGTTGGAAATTGACAAAATTTTTCACTTATTCTCGAAATTGTTTTGTAGGTTCAATTCTGTATAGTTCAGAGAAACCATATAGATCAAAAATTTTTAAAACCTTCCGTTCATTTTTTGTACAGGCATACTACCCGTTCTACACCATCTACACCTTCATAGTCAGTAAACTAGGAAAAAAAAATTTCTTCAAAAAAGAAACTGAAGAAAATTTTTTCTATGCTTTGTCTTCTTGTTTTTGTCAATATAGGCGTTTTATTAGTTTTTCATTAATCCTTTTGCATTTTCTGTTTTTTTTTTTTTTTACTATTCAAAGTTGTTTATTTTCCAATTGTTTCAGAATGGGATTCTGTTTTTTTTTGCCATTTTCTTTTCTCAATGGGGGGCACAAAATTGAATTGAAAAAATAAACATTAAAAGTTTTTTATTTCTTTTTAATTTTTTTTCTATTTTTAAGGTTACAGGGGATGAATTTGGTTTTTTTTTTTAGTACAGTTAAATGATGAAATGAATATAGACGACAACGACGACTATACCACATAAATAGGTGTTAGTGTATAGTAATGATGATAAAATCAATGACATATTTATGGTAGAAAAAAAAAACAATATTTAATAGGACAAAAAACAAGGTAATATTGATTGCCATAGTTAAGATTTTTTTTGTTTTTTTTTGCAATGTCTTTGTTGTTTCAATTATTTACATTTGGTTTCTATTCTCTATCTTTCTCTGCTGTAGGAAATAGTTTCCAACAAAATAACTACGAAATATTGGGGTTTCAAATATTTTGTTGATCGTAGATTGGAAAGTTAGCCTCCTCTTCATTAAATTAATTAGAAAATGAGAAATATTTATTAATTAATGACCACTTTTTTTACATAAACTTAGAACATTGCCTTGTATATTATTCAGGCCGTTATAATCAAATTTTTAAATGCTACCCTCTCAAAAATAATATCTTTTGAAAATAAAAATCTCCATATGATTTAAACATAAATTAGGTATTATTTTTTTTACTTAAATTTTTCAATATTCCGGGCGGTTAAAAATATGTAAGGCAATGGCTGGGGATAAATGCATAATTGATTAAAACTTGTTTCACTTTCTAGGAGTGGGAGTTATTTTATAACAAACTAAATTTATTAATGAGTACAAGTTATTTTTCAATATTTTTTGATCTTTAAATACCTAAGGTAAGTATACCTAATTTTTTAATCAAACTCTAAAACTCCTTCTCAAACAATAGAGTTATTTACCACATCTCAACAAATCCCACAATTTTTGGGAGTTATTTCACAAATCTCATATAATATGGAATTATTTTATATGCCACCTAGTAGAATTTCTGGTAGTTATTCCATTTTCAGCCTTATTTCAACCGAGATTATTTTATTAGATGTTAATTCATTAGGACTTTTTCATGCAGTCATTTTTTTTTCAGATTCAATTCTATTTATTTATTTTGTTTTCAATATAGTTTTGGTTTGTTTTCAATTGGATTTAATTGAGTTTAATTGTATATACATATATAAATTATATCTACATATACATTATATAACAATAACAGGCAATATATTATATTATATGTAATGAAAATGTTTATCAATATAATTGCTTAGGGTGATTGTTAATCGTTAATCTATTTATTATTTGTTTATAAAATAGACAAAAATAAAAATAAATAATTAATTAATTAATTAATTGATTTTAAATTAAAATGTAAATAATAATGTGAAAATATATTTTTTAATAAAAAATTTAATCCTGAATTTAAATGCAATTAAAACTAATTTTTTATACAAAATAGAGGGAATGTGTTAAGATTTTAAATAAATATAATTAAAAATGTAGGTCATTGTCACTGGTACAACTACCCTAATAGGATTATTTTAAAATAGGGTTAAATTTTTTAATTAAACTGAGATTTCATCTCAAAAAAGATTTAACACATCAATACACTGGAGAATTTAGTACATATATATATACTCTTTTATATATACTTTATATAACTAATTACCTAATAAAATGATATATATAGAAAATATCAAGCACTTAAAAAATGTGATAGTGCGTGGGGTAATTTTTTTTTTATAAATCTAAATATAGTTTATTTTTTTTTTTTAATTATTAAATAAAATTTAAACCCACAGTAATTCTATTAAAATAGATTTCATTTATTTAATTACAATGGGATTAAAAATGGGATTATCACCATAATTTAAAATAAACTTATTAATTTAATTAAATAAATATTTTATAAATTATATAAAACATATGTAAGCCAATTTAATTTTTAATTAGTTTAATTTTCTAATTGATATGTCTAAATAAGTACCCGTCTCTACCATATGTACTGGACATGTAGTTTTAAGAACAAAAGCGACGGCAACTTATTAATAATTTTATATTTTTAGTCTTATTATTAAATTCTTGCCTTACGATATACGTGAAATATGTGTGGTAACTCTGTTAATATGAGTGATCACTTATGCTACACACTTTATACGACATATTGAACACAGCTAGTACTGGTAAATTTGATTGCCGGTTTTCCTAATTTATATCAGGCTAAGGCATGACTTTTAAGAAAGAATTGCATTTTATTTGTAAAGTGCATGTTATTTGATCTGTCATCATTAATATGAAACTTTACTTATTTATGTATCTGCGAATTATATGTATAAAATATTACATACATATATATATAACATTTAATTGAAACGATTAAGTTAATTAATTTTCCGATTAAATGAAACTATTTTTCAGCTGAATGAAACTATTTTTTAAATGATTGTAACTATTTTTCAATTAAGTTAAACTATTTTTGAACTGAATAAAACATTTTTCCACTACAGTGAGACCTTTTTCAAAATAAATAAAACATCTTTCAAAGTAAATAAAACTAAAAAAAATTTCAAATAAAATTATTATTATTAACATTCAAATGTTTAAAGAAAATGCAATGGTTGATTTTGATGAAATGCGGTATAAATGCTTTATAAGCATTATAAATGCGTCTAAAGTAAGGATAAGTAGATGGACTAAATAGGATCACGAAATCGGGAAGTTCCCATACAAAAAGACCAGACTTTTCGAGGAATCGCATGTTTTGACCGTCAGAATGAGTTCACATTTGGTAAAAAAACTATTAGTGAGTCCCTATGAAGAGTAGCTTTAATAGATTGATTCTGGTTCATGGGGTCAAGAGTTTCAAGGAGTTTCGTGAACGTCAAATTCTAGTCTAAAATCTCAACCGATTTTATTAAAATTTGGTGTAAATACCTTTTTGCCAAAATGAATAATATTCTTGTATACAGAGGTCAAATTAGACAAAAGGGAAGTCTTTCATATAAATTAAAGAGACTTTACAATACAAAAGACATTATACAAGAAGAAAAGCTTATACAATCAATCTTGCATTTAATATTACGTTTTTTATAGGCATAAAATATGCTTTTTCATATATTTTTTTTTAAGTAAATGTAAAATAAAAGCTGAATAAAGTCAAAAACTACATAAATGTTTTGACTTTTATGACTATTCAAACCTGACATTCTTATCACTGAACCATTCAGCTTTTAATTTTAAAATTGAAGGAATATCAAAATAACACGAAATAATTTTAACCTCCTTTAATTTACAAAAATTTTTATTTTAACTAAACATCAAACTTATAATGTCAAAATTTTAAAAGTTAAACAACTCTATCAATTGCATTTAAATGTAAATTAACATTAATTGTAAATATATTTTGTCATATTATAAATTCCTTCTATGAAAATAATTTTTAATGAAACTGATTTTAAGTCTTTTCTTATTATAACAGTTAATACTACGCAGAAATGTCAAATTCAATCTGTCAAAATTTTAGTTTGAAAGGAGAAAAATTTATTTAATTTTTTGAAATACATATCTGTCAACTTTAAAAAAATTTAATAAATAGTACTAAAATATACATCAATTTATATATATATAAATATATATGTGTGTTTTATATGTATATACATATATATAATATATATATTTATTAATGTATATAACAAATAACAAATGTAAAACATAATATAAAACATAATTTACAACAATATTAATAACAATATATAGTTAAAACAAAACTTTAATTGATATTGAAAGCAAAAATAATAATAATAAAAATTAAGAAAAACAAAAAAAACAATCAAAAAGAACTTTTCAAGGATTATTTTTACTTAAAAATATCCTTTTTACCAAATAAAAATATATTTTTATATATTTATATGAAAAAAATAAACATTAATTTTAGTTTGAAAACAATACGCCATTTTAGTAAAAGCTAACGGATTCTTAGTTTTTGTTTTTTACTGTTATAATTTTCTTCTTTTTAATAATAATGCGTATTATAATAGTATTTGTTTATAAATTCATATACATAAAAGTGATATATATATAAAAATATATAGTTTGTGATACATTTTATTTAACTCAACCCTAAAAAGAAAACTTGTATAAGTACAGTGCTTTAAAATTACAGTAAAACATTCTGCTATTCACAAAAATTTAGATATCTTATTTACTTATAAATTAAAGGGTTTGAAACCCGAATCCTTCATTTGAAAGGTCGACATCCTAAGAACTACGCCTCCGGTTGGATAGATATCTTATTTTTGGAATACAATAGACCCAATATTTTTAATTTATAACTTACATAAATAATGTAAGACACTTAATGTGATCATTTTAAGAAGATTCAGTTATAAAGTACTATCGACAAATTAAAAAAGTTGGATTACCGTTTTTTGCAAAAGTGCCTCAAACATTTTTAATATATCCCCACTCTTTTGTTCTTCGAAAGCCTTCTTAATTGACTTCTCAATTTTAGTAGTCTAAGTTCATTTTATGTTATGCTATAATATAGAGTTAGTTAAATAAAAAATTTCATTACAAATAAGTGATATTCTTTCACCTGAACAGTAGGTTAGTCAATGTTAAAAAGTATTCGGTATGAACAAATTATAATAAATTTTGACCTAATATGCAAAAATAGAAACTATTTAACCTGAAAATGTATATATATTAACTATACATTTATCTATATTTAACTATACACAACGAAAGTGTAAAGGAAACAACAGTACCTAAAATTTATAAATTCCTAACCTATATCTTATTTTTAAATGTAAGTTTCACCATATTCAATGACTATGACTATAACAATTAAAACTTTAATGTTAGAATCAAAATTCCACTGTCTGTACTTTGAAAAACGAGGGTTGGAGTCAATTTGAATGAAATATCTTGGGATGGAACTCCATTAAGTTTCAAGAACATATGAGCAATGGAGAAGTGGTTAAGAGACCGACCTTTTATGTTGAAGGTCTAGAGTTCAACCCCTTTCAAATCATATCAAATAAAAATTATATCGTAAAAACTGTGTGTGCATACCATAATAGTTTATATCGTAGTATAAAATAAATTTTATAATCATAAAATAATATATAACTGACTGTTGTGTAAGATAATAGATGGTGCACATAATTTAGCACTTGCTGATTTATAAAAATCCTATACAATAATTAGGAACTTTTAGGATCAAGATTTCGCTGTCTGTACTTTGAAAAACGTGGGTTTGAGTCAATTTGAATGAAGTTTCTGAGAATGGAACTGGAGAATGGAAGTTTCAAGAACTTCAGTTCCGGTTTTTGATACCGAATAAATTCAAAAATTAATGTTATTTTAACCCGGCAATCTACCACAAAATTTAACACGCATATTCCAATAACGGTAAATTACTCGAAAGTTAAAAGCTCAGAAAACAAATCATTAGTGTGGTCCAAGAACCTTCTTCTTTAAAGTAACGACTCAGTTGATTTTCTTATCTTGGTTCTTAAGCTTCTATTATCACAGGGGCTACGTAGAAGTGAGTCCAAGTAGAAGTTTAGATTTTTTTTAGATTTTCATTCGATATCATTCGCCATTAGATACTCAATACCATTCGATAACAGCTTCCATTCGTCATTGGATTGAAACTAATAGCTAAGATAATTCTACATTTTATTAGATGACCAAGTACTGTGTTCCAACATTTTAGGTACAGATTGGAACAGAGTACTTGGCTATAGATAAGCTTATCAAACCAACAGCTTAACAATGCGCCCTTAAAAAATATAAAATATGAAAATGATCCAGTAATTTTTTATAGCACTGTTATCCACTTGTTAATTTATATGACATTTTTTTTTTTCCTTTCTTTTTAATAATGTACAAACGACCAAAAAAACCAAAAACAACAACAAATACAAAATGAATAATATGAAAAGAAAAAACTTCCTGGAAAATTTATATAAAGAAATTTCGCGTCAACGTTCATAAATTTTCTTATTTTTTTTTGTTCTTATTTTTTCATTTTCATTTTTCTCGCTTTAACTAACAATATATAATACTCTCACACCTACTAAATAACCTCATCTACCAATATGGTCTAATTTTTATATATATATATATACATTTTTTTCGCTAAGTTACAAATTTTTACCATATATTTTCATTTTTATTCATTTATTTGTTACTTATGAAATTTATATATGTACAAAAAAAAAAGAAAAACAATAACAAAAATAAAAGTTATGGTCTTTGGATAATGGGGATAAAGGACATTTATAAATTACATTGTATAAAACAACATAAATACACAAATACAAATAAAATATAAAATTCAAATAAAAATAACGCGAAAATTTTCAAAATTTTTTTTATTTTAAAATACTAAAAAATTTTTTATTCAAAAAAAAAATAAAAAAAAGCAAAATAAAACAAAATATTTAATAAAAACATTGTTTTTGTGTGTGAATTGAATGAAATGTAAAAAAAAAATATTATTGAATGTTTTAAGGGTTGAATGGGGTATTAAATACTAAATGAAAATGTGACAGTTTACAAAATATTTGTGTAAAACCTTTTATTTACAAAAAAAATTTAATGAATTTAAAATTTAGTTTAAATTTAAGCGAAAAATTATGGGGGAAATTTTAAAAAACTAACCAGAATTGCCTAAATCAAATTTATTGCGCCTTAAGATATGCAATTTTAAATTTTTCTTTTGTTTCTTCGTCCTGAAGGAGTTAAATGGGTACTTTAAGTACTTTTGATATAAATTTATATCTAAGTTATGTCACAACGCTTAATGAGCATGAATTAAATATTGCTAACATTGTAAGTAACTCTAAAGTTTGATTTAACGTGAGCATAAAGTGGTCCTTGTCGCCGAAATTATACTTCCGATCCTATATAATTTATTACTAGTTGTAAATAAATAAATAAATGAAGGAGTTTAAGGTTAAAATTTTCAATATAATAGAGTTAAAAACCAATGGAAAACTTTAAAATCTAAAATATCCTAAAAATGGTTAAGAACTCAAGTGGAAATCTCAAAAGAAATGTTTTTACAGCCATACATTAGGATGAAATGATTATATTATTATGTAACATAATTCTTTGAAAAATCAAGGAAAACTTTATCAAAATCGATAGAATGGACTAGTGCTATTAAAATAGTTGAAAATATTATTATTGTTACCATACAATTAAACACATTTTTCAGATGGAATCAACATATAAAATTAAATCTGTAATAAATCAGCCTTAAATTACACAACTCTGAAATTACACAACTCTCAAATTGCAAAACTCTTAAATTACAGAACTCTCAAAATACAGAACTCTGTTCGACAAAAATTTTTGTAAAAAATTTTTTATCAATTGTAAATCTGTGAGCCAATTCGCTAATTCAATGATGATCAAAGCACAAGTGTCACTTGTTGACGTTGTCAGTCAATTTCGACGATGACCCAACGATAACCTTCATCATCATTTCATTTCAAAGACTTTATACAAGGGTACAAGGGTCAATTTCGGCCCTTTTAGTCAACTCAGGACGACCTATGATAACCTTCAGCATTATTTCCTTTCATGAGCTTTATCTAGGAGCTATGACTTTCAAGCCTAATAAGAATCTATTTTAATAGAACAGAGGATAATCGGGAAATACGTGAGGTGCCAGTGCAAAACAGTGATACGCTAATTTAATGGTAATCAAATAGCAAGGGTTAATAGTTGGCTCAATAACTCAACCCAGGCTGACTCAGTGATAAGCTTAAACATTATTTCCTTTTATGTACTTTTTCTAGGAACTGTTTAAGTCCCAAAACAATAGATGTTAATCTTAACCCATTTAAACCGGCACTATGATCCAGTTAACTTATATTAATAAAATTTTCTGCATACTCTATTTTTAACCTAATTAAAAAAAAAAAAAAAAAAAATTTCAAAATTGTGTCCTGGAAAGGATATTTTCCATGTTTCGAAAACGAAACATTAGGATTATGTGGAATATTTTCTCACAAGAAATTATTCAAAAATTTACTTTTATAAAATAAGAAATATTATCTGAAAATAGTTAATTATGTTTACAAAATAAAGTAAAAACCATTTTAGTTATAAAAATTAGATTGTTATCTGTTTATTGTGTTTGTGTACTGAAATATGTTAATCCCTTTGATTTTGGCAGCAACGACATCGAGCTCGCCTTTCATTACGAATAACGTTGTGATCCACTTGATCATATCTGATTGAAACTGATGAGGTGCTCACTCTTGCAACTGCTGTTGCTTGTTTTATAGGTATTATAGCGGATTGGAGCAAGCTTTCAGCTACAAAAACTCTAAATTCCAGTTGATGCATAAAATTTTTGTTTTCAAATTTCCTAAATAAACATTGCAACTTGCACGCGTTTACCATTGCAGCATCCAAATTATTAGTAAACAGAGGCCAATACCACTTCTTTCCACGAATACGAATACTGTAGTTATTTATTGCATTATCGAATAAATCTACTCCACCCATTGTACGGTTATATTCAAAAATAGGGTTTGGCATATCTATTTTAACATATTTTTTGTTTTTTCTGTCAAATCGCTTAGCAGAATGTATTGGTTCATGTTTTAAAAAATTTGTCAATAATGTTACGACAGAATTGCCATTCCATCGCACAGCAAGAATTTCATTAGATGAATCAAAACAAATGTCGCTGATTCCTCTTTCCTTTTTCTTCATTTCACGCAGATCAACAAGATTTGGTTTGTTTGTACGGTTATCTCAAACAGTTCCTTTTTGTAATTTTGGAAAAAAACGTTATTTATAATTTTTATTTATAATGTGTTTATAAAAATAAAAACTTTACCTGTTGCAAAATAACCAAGTAAAGAAAGACGGCACAAAAGTTTGTGAGATGTGAAAAAGTTATCAAATGTAACAGTGTGTTGGTTTCGATTTTGTACATTTGCTAGTAAACGTAAAACAACGTTTTCTCCTAGACCATATTGACTATCATTTTGCTCTGAAGCTCCTCCATAAGGTATAAATGAGTACAAAAAGCCTTCAGCAGAACACAAACACCAGTATTTGAAACCAAATCGAATAGGCTTACTCTTAATGAACATTTTGCAGGAATGGTGTCCAAAATATGGAATCATTTGCTCATCTATCGATTAATTATGAGCAAATATGCCAAATTGGATGAAACGTTTTTTCATTATTTCATTGAATGGTGTTACTTTTGAAAATTTATCCTTTCGATTAAGAGATTGGTTATCACAAACATGAATATATGATTTAATCCGAATAAAACGGTCGCGTGACATGGATGATTTAATTATTGGACAGCCAAGAGATGGACTTTGTGACCAATAACTTCTTGTTGTTGGCAGAGTATGGTAACCGGAAACGAATAAAATTCCAATAAATTTTCTTATTTCATCAGCATTTGTTTTGAAGGTTTGATAATTTTTAGCAATTGTGGCATATCTGTTCGTATTATTTAAAATTAAATTTATGACTTCATCGTCTACAAATAACTCGAACAACTGAAGTGGATTGAGATCACCTAAATAAAAAGCTTCAAAATTCTAAACCAATAAAGTAAATTACAAAATTAAGAAATTACCGTATTTTTCATATAAATTTTGATATTTTTCATGTGAAATATCAACAGGTGTTTTTGAAAAGCTGTAATTCGTTTTAATCCATTTTGGTTTTGGTGCTTTTTTCCCTTCATCAGATTTTGATAACGGCTCTTTACTAATAGGTGCCATAGATGATTCGTGATCTGCAACACAATCACATAAAAGTTCAATTTCTCCTAAAATTTCATTTGCCACATTTACAAAATTGTCATTGTTAACCATATCGTTTTCATCTAATTCTTCTTCATCACTGATTTCGTCAACTCGATCTGGTGGGAAAGCAATTAGATCGACTTTGTCTGCAGTTTTTATAATCACAGCGTCTTCATTATCGGAACACTCATCGAATAATTCTTTTATTTCACGCAAATTCAAATATTTTTTGCTGAACATTTTTAAATAATTTTATTCTCGTACTTTATTTTTGCTAATTTTAAAAATAACACTTTATTAGTTTTTTACACAAATACAAACGTTATAAACACCTTTTCAACTTCTTAGTTCTTTCTAAACTAACGCTTTAAAATTGCAAAAGAATTTGCAAACAAATGCATGGCCTACTTAATTGAAACAAAGATAAACTTTTTTCAAAATTTGAAATAGAGAAAAAATTTAGATTTATCGTTTAAACCTGATGTTTCGTTTTCGAAACATGCTCCCAAAACGCACCAGTACAGCTACAAATTTTAGTCGACAGATTTCATATCGCATCTAAAATGCTGTTAGGGATTTATATTACTTATTTTTAAAAATTTTTGTTTGATTTAAGTTCCTTTTTTATTAATTTGTTAACAAAAGAACAAAAATAAAAAAAAAATTGAAATTACAAGCTTTCAAGTCTTAGGCAAAACGGTTCTCGGTCGTTTTTGAAAATAATCCAAAAACCGGTCAATTAGATATTTCTATGAAATATAGAAAGAAACTTAGGTTTAACTAAAAATACGAACCAGACGATCTCAATGATGAAAAATATTGTATGTTTCGTTTTCGACACACTCGGTTAATATGGGTTAAGTTAATACTTAAGTTGTCAAGTCCCAAAACAATAGATGGTAGTCGTTTCATGAATTTTTAGTAGTGATCACGAATTAACGTCAGAATTGCTCTATCTCACTTCTAACGCTGTAAAAATCAATTTAAAGTTTCCAAAAACAAAAATTTCAAAATTTTCATAAAAAATTGGTTTTTCATGAATTTTTAGTGGTGATCACGAATTAACGTTAGAATTGCGCTATCTCGCTTCTAACGCTGTAAAAATCAATTTATTTAAATTGGTTTTTAAAAATTGTTTTTTTCATGAATTTTTAGTAGTGATCACGAATTAACGTCAGAATTGCTCTATCTCTCTTCTAACGCTGTAAAAATCAATTTAAAGTTTCCAAAGACAAAAATTTCAAAATTTTCATAAAAAATTGGTTTTTCATGAATTTTTAGTAGAGATCACGAATTAACGTTAGAATTGCGCTATCTCGCTTCTAACGCTGTAAAAATCAATTTATTTAAATTGGTTTTTAAAAATTGTTTTTTTCATGAATTTTTAGTAGTGATCACGAATTAACGTCACAATTGCTCTATCTCCCTTCTAACGCTGTAAAAATCAATTTAAAATTTCCCAAGACAAAAACTGGTTTTTCATGAATTTTTAGTAGTGATCACGAATTAACGTCAGAATTGCGCTATCTCGCTTCTAACGTTGTAAAAATCAATTTAAAGTTTCCAAAGACAAAAATTTCAAAATTTTGAAAAAAAATTGGTTTTTCATGAAATTTTAGTAGTGATCACGAATTAACGTCAGATTTGTTCTATCTCGCTTCTAACGCTGTAAAAATCAATTTAAAGTTTCCAAAGACAAAAATTTCAAAATTTTGAAAAAAAATTGGTTTTCCATGAATTTTTAGTAGTGATCACGAATTAACGTTAGAATTGCGCTATCTCGCTTCTAACGCTATAAAAATCAATTTATTTAAATTGGTTTTTAAAAATTGTTTTTGCATGAAATTTTAGTAGTGATCACGAATTAACGTCAGAATTGCGCTATCTCGCTTCTAACGCTGTAAAAATCAAATTAAAGTTTCCAAAGACAAAAATTTCAAAATTTTGATAAAAAATTGGTTTTTCATGAATTTTTATTAGTGATCACGAATTAACGTTAGAATTGCGCTATCTCGCTTCTAACGCTGTAAAAATCAATTTATTTAAATTGGTTTTTAAAAATTGTTTTTTCATGAATTTTTAGTAGTGATCACGAATGAACGTCAGAATTGCTCTATCTCTCTTCAAACGCTG
>OY720444.1:12886609-13051599 GCA_963082915.1 Dolichopus griseipennis | reverse complement strand
CTCCAGTACATTTTCGTATCTACTGATATCTGCTTACCAAGTCCATATATAAATTCACCTATTTTTGTTACACCCATGCAATTTCTTGTATTTTGCAGATATAGCAATTTTTCTCAATCGATACCTAGTCTTATCGATACCTTGAATCTCCGAAGAACTGCTACATTTACAATACCCTACGAATTGAATTACATACTTTATAAACATAAGTGAATCTACCAAATTAACTGCTTTTACAACTTACTTCATATAATGTATTTCTTTATAATATAATGTTACTTAAGCTACGCTTTACTAATTGAAGTCTGCTACAAATTTCGATTTTATGTGCCTTTTTAGGTTTATTTATAATCTTTTCTTACCTTCTTTCATAAAGTTTGAATATTCTTAGACAGTTCAATCTCCTAACTTCCTTAAAGAAAACCTTGAACTCTTTCTCAATTCCTTCCTTAACTCCTTCCTTACCTCCTTATTGAACTTAATTCAATTTTAAATTTGCCATCCGAATTTATCAACTAAAAATTTACTTTATTCTGTAGCAGTCACTTGATGTAACCAAGTGACTATGTTTTTTTCTACATATATCTCCCTCTTTCTTTCCTCTTTTTTATTCACTTATATCATTTCATCACAACTGATTACCAATTTTATAACTGCTTATTTTTTTCCCCAAATTTAACTTAACTTTTATCCAAAAAAAAAAAAAAGCAAGAAGGGTATACAAAGCTAATAGAAGTTATATTGGGCTTGTTAGTGTTCACTGTACGTTCTATTTAAAAATAGCAAGGGGGTAAAAAAAAGTGAAGCAATTTCTTAAATAACTTCACATGTGCAAACATATTTTAGAAAGAAAAAAAAAACAGAAAGAAAGAAAGAGAAAAAAAATTGTATAATATTCAATGCATGAATGAAAGAACGAATGGATGAACGGAACGGAATGAATCAACTAAAATTGAATTGAAATTATATAATTGAAACAAATTGAAATATATTAAATTAAAAATGATATGTATATACATAATGTGTTTATATACATATATATAATATATTATATTATTTAAAGAAAAGGGAAGAAAAAAGGGAGATTTAAGTAAAATAACGGTATTATTTTTTTCTCAACAAACAATGCGAGAAACATAAAGATTTTAACTTGGAAAATGTAAAAAATAAGTTTGTTTTTTTTAATTTTTAACTGTAAAGAAAGGAATGTTTTTCTTCCCAAGAAAATTCAGATTTTTTATTAATTCTTTTTTTTATTTTTTTTTTTTTAATTTATAAATTGCTTAAATAATCAAAAATGTTTCTTTTTGAATTGCACAAATATACAAATCGTTCTGTAAATGTTCTAAATATAAGAAAAATCTCATATATATATATATATATATATACAAAGATATATATAACACATATTATAGTGATTCTCTTTAGCTTCAAATATTTTAGTTATTTTAGTAGGTCTATATTTCTTTCGATTCATAAGATAGTGAAGGCCTTAAAGTGACTTTTCAAAATTAATTATAATAAATATAGGTAAAATTTCTAACAAAATTTAAAGCATTACAAAATGCGTAAAGGTTACTAATAAATTTAATATTAAACTACTCTCAGATTGTAATATAGAGTACCTAAAAGTAGGCAAATCTTCCTTTAAGTTTATTCTTTTATAAAATTAGGTATAAAAACAAATAATTGAAAGAATGTGCAATAAAGGAATAAATTAAAATACGAACTGTAAAACAAATTTTTGCAGAAAATCGTTGAAATAGTTGGAAGTCAAGCAGTTTCGAAGATCCTGATGATCATATTCTAATTCCATAATATACAAATCTTCAGTATACTAAAATCCAATTAGCAACTTAGAATCGCCTTACTACATTCTTCAATCTTCCTTTTTAAATTGATTACATATTTTACAATATATATATATTTAATATCATCTAAAATTATATTCTCTATATTAAGAAATGTAAAGTTTTTAAAAATGTTTCAATTAAATTAATATTTTTCCATTTTCCAAATTAAACTCACTAATTTGACAAATATAAAGACTATAGCAATAGTCTTTATATATTTCATTTATTTTGTATTTAAAAGAGTGAATCATACAAATTTTAAATTTCAATAATAGCCATTATATAAAAAAGGGGGAAAAAATTATTCCAATTATATCAATTTTGCCTCAAATTAAATAACTTTTCAAAAATTTATACAAAATCCATAGGATTTACATGGATTCGCTTTTTCGTATTCTAATGATAGCAATTTTGGCACCAGAAACATTATTACCCCTAATTTCTTACCTAAGAAAAAAAAAAGATTGCCAACTGCTTAAAAAAAATTAAGAATATACAAGGACTCTAGTAAATTTATCACTAAGACCTATGCCTCACACTTATCTTTTATTTATTTATTCTTATTAATATTAATTCTTTCATACTTACTTTTGAATATTAAATCATATATTTATATGATATATATTATATACTTTTTTAGTAATTTTCGTTGATGCGGTGATCAAATCCACATTCCTTCAGTTGATACTCAAACACCTGATACTCAACCAACCGGGTACTCAACCACTACAACATCGAAACCCCATCACATCTACTATTATTTGATACTGAAATTTTTTTTAGAACCATAGGTTACCGAAACCATTATAGGTCATTTTGAATTCATATAAAAAATTTAACATTTTAAGGCATACTTTTAGGCTTATGTTAATTATTTTATTTTTTACGCACTTAAAGATCCGATTTGTAACCTTCGGATTCAAGGAAGTTGCTTGAATAAAAATCGCGGGAATAATTTCATAAGAGCTTAAGTTAAGCCTGCGTGAACTGAATACTTAGTTTCTTTTTTTAACATCAGCTAATTATTAAATTTATACTAAGTTTTCAATACCTTCTAACTTCATTAAATTAATTAAAGTACTCGATATCATAACAAAATGTTTTTTTTTTGTCAATTTTCAATAACACGTTTCTTTGGTAACATTAAAATAATCTTGGTAACAATTTCTTTTTTTTTTTTTTGTAACATTAAATACACTAACACAAAATATAGAAACGCAGTTATCACAGGATCTATTTTTGATACAATTATATACCAATATAAATAAAAATAATAAAAAAATCGAAAAAATAACATCCAAATTGATTGAAATTTTCAATTGAACAAATAACAAAAAGAAAAAAACAGAAAAAGGATAACTAGGATAAAATCTCTAAATTTGGCTTACCATAAGGATATAAAAAAAAAAAAAATATTTCAGTAAAAGTAATAAAGAAAAAAAAAATAATTTACAAAGGATCAATTTAAATGGTATTTTTATTGCTTGATAATTTGAGTAGATTACTTATGTATTTTGTATACACATACCTACATATGCATTAAATAAAAAAAAATATTTATAGATTTAAAAAAAAAATACCTAATTTTTTATTACCTTACATTTTTTTTTTTTTGCAGGAGTTTTTGTGTAATGCATAGATTTTTATCAATTACAGTTGAATAAAAAGGTATCGTAAACGGTTGGATGAGTAGATCATAAATAAAAACATGCTTTACATAATTATTCTCTTAAACTTCAACTAAACGGTATTTGAAAATTGATTTATGGCATTCTGATGAACATCTGAATATTTATAAGTTTATAAGGTTTTAAGCAATCAGTGTTCCATAGACCACAAAGTAATAGAAAGAGTCGAATTATAAAGCTTCCAAGTTATGCACACAAGTTTTTAACGATTAACCTTAGAATGAAGTTATGTGACTCATTTAAAAGTTCCGTATATGACTTTGCTATAACCTCTTACCGTAAGCTATTATACCACTAAGTCCTAATTACACTGTATACTAGATAATAAAATTTTAAATTTTATTTAATGTATTCTTACAGTAGTTATTTTTTTATTTTTTTTTATTTTACGTGGATTGGTGTGGAATCTTTGAAAGATACAAACTGCCCCGTAGAAAAAGGGTATGCCGTATTCTTACCGAGCTAAACCATACTCTTCCCTTATTAAAATTAGTCGAACAGATACCCTTTTCTTATTGAAATTAGTCGAATTATTTTTTTTCTATCTTAGGTTTAAGTATAGGTTTTATGCACTTTCTCTAAGGAAATCTGTACTTTATACTATATTATCGAAAGGTTATTTTTTTAAGCTTTCCTTTAAGCTTTATGCTTTATGGCATATCTACTTATTTCACTTTGGGAATTTGTAAATCTATATGAATGTCTCTATTACGTCCATACCAGGGAGCACTTACCATGTTACGTAGGACTTTATTCGATACTTATATAAAGCAAGTACAAAATAGGACCTACAAAACTGCACACGGCATACCTGCTTTTATTTCTCTTAATGTAACGTACTCTTCATCTTGTTTAATTCAAAATAATCTATCAGACAAGTACGATTCGAGCATCTATTCATATTGTAACGATAGCAATCTCCTTAATTTAAATATTAGTCCTTCATGCCAAACTTTGTCAAACACTTGTGCTAAGTCTAGCATTTTGTTTTTCTTCAAACGCTTAAGCCTTTTTAATAACAATTTTTCATAAATTTTTGACATAATTGGTAGCAAAGATATTGGCCTATAAGATTTTGCCTCATTTAATGGCTTCACTGGTTTTGCTATCATAATAAAATCTGCTACTTTCCAATCGGTTGGAACATACTTTAGTTTTACTGCTGCATTTATGAAATCTTGATTTTAGAGCTTTTTGTGGAGCTGTAATAAGATCAAAAGTATAATTAATGATATCGCTTAGCTTACCTATTTATTTATTATCCTTTCTATTTCCTAGTTCCTAGTAACGATCTTTTAAAGTTTAATTAAAATATTTAACCATAAATAATATCATAAATTGTGATAACAATTTTTTTTATTATTTCCCCGCTGGCATCATTGATAAACTTGTACTTGTTTAGTTTTTCATAACTTAACATTCATTTAATAGAAAATATCTGAATATACTCAAAAGTTATTCACCACTTCAACAAACCTTTTAAAATAAGTTTAACATTTACAATTATAATTCATTTTGTAATCAAACAAAAAAGGTCTTTATTTATGGGCCTCTTAAAATTAATCAAATTAAATTTTTCAAGTTATTTATTACTAACAAGTACATACGTACATATATTATTTTATCCAACACTCTATCAAATACTTTACATTTAAAAAACATAACAATTTAGCTGATTACAATTTGTAAAAGATATTAAAAGGATTGTATTTTGTTTTTCTTTTTTATCAATTGCGCAAATATTTTTATCGTTTTTTATTTAAAGCCTCTGATGTTCTCCCACATTTTCTTTCCTAATAAATATTTCCGTTTTTCTACATGTGTATCCTAAGTAACTATCATACGTTAAAATATATTGTATAGGTATTTACAATAAAAGGATTTAAATATCTATTGATAATGAAAATCACTTAAACATTGAAAGGAAATCAGTAATTTAAAAAAAAAAAAAAAATGTAGATATATCCGCAAGTTAATAACAATGTATATATGTATATTATTTATTACTTAATAAAATTACATAACATTTATATAGGGAAAAAAAAGTGTATTTAAATGCAAATATAACAAAAGGAGGGTATAAAAATGGGTAAAATAAAAAAAAAATATATATATATAAAAAAATTTTAATTGAACAGAAAGAAAAATTATGCGAATAATTTATACACCTGAACCTGTTTTGATTGAATTTAAATGAAATAGTATATATGTATGTATTTATGTAGAATTTTGTTAAAGGTAAAGAGATCTAAAGATCTGAAAGCAATAAAGATTGTTATTTTATTTTGATTAACAACCAATTAAAAATAAAATAAATAGTTGATTTTACATATATATATATAGGTGAATTATTTGGTGTTAAAGGGTTTGATTTTAACATTGTATTATATTTATTGAATAAAATACATTAATACATATATATATGTATATTTAATTTAACGTTATACTTTATTAATTTATATTTTGTTACCTTTAAAATGAAAAATCCTTTTAATTAACCGTAAAAAAATAACAAAAGATTAATTAAGTTTTAATTTTTTTTTTCAGAATATTAAAAAGTGCGTACTTATTAAAATCCAACTTTTAGTAATAAATATTTCATTTAAAGAGAAATTACATCAGATTGACCTTAGGTTCGCATTGGATATGATTAATCAAATTATTTTCTGAGAATCACCTCAGATTAACTTAATTAATTATTTTTTTATTGAAAAAATTATAGTTTAATTTCGAGAATTGTCATAATTTAATTAAAAAAATTATAACTTTTTCCATCGTTTTCTTTTTTAAATGTTATCTTCTCCAGCTTGAATACACTATCCGAATAAAACGAAATTTAAATTTTGTAAATTCATAAGTTTGGATGATATTGTTTTGCAATTATTAGTGTGTTTAAACCCAGAATTCATGTAAAGCGCACAGCATCATGAAAAGCTGCAAGGAAATAAAAAAAAATAACATATGAAATATAAATTTTAAAAGCTTAAGCGAAGAACCGCATTTGACAAACTTTTAACGGACGATTAAATAGTTTTTAACATAAATGTTTAATCTGTTTATATGCTGCTTTTTTTAGCCCACTAAATAAAAATTTGATTGATTTTGTCAGATATAAGGTCCATTTTTTAGGAAAATATTAAGATTTAAAATAAATTGTTATTCCACAATCTAAATGTTAATTATTTGAATTAAATTTATATGTCCATTAACCATGTCTTACCAAAAAGTATTTCTCTATTTTATAAAAGGATAGTGTTTAATTTTTTTTTTTTATTTCAATTGTTTCATTTCGAATTTATTTATTTTTTTAATTTAATTTGATTTATTCTCTGGTGTTAAAAATACAAACTATTCTAAATTTTAAAACTTCCACCTAATTTTCAAACCAGCAGAATTAATAAATGACACGACATCTATTGCCAAATTATTTCTATACCGAAACACAATCCACAAAGTGGTCTAAAATTTAAAAAAAAAATAGTGAGTACCCAAACCAAAATCTTTCTAGATGCCACTTATTTTTCATCATAGAATGGAACCATGTTCTATGGAATTATTTTTTTTAAGCCGATTAAGAGCACCCAATCGGAGAATTTAGCAAGCTTTCGTTAAATCCTTAAATTAATTTTTAAAAATTTTCAACATTTAAAACAACTTCTTTTATCATTCCTGAATAAACAATTTTAGAAAAATCTTAATCTAGAACAACTTCACTAATAACTTTGCAACAATTCTTTTGTATTAGTGACTATTTTAAAAGATGCGACTTTATATTATTATATTTATAAGAGTTAAGGTAGACCAAAGTTATGACTAGAATTTAGAACCAACGAAATAAACTGTTTTGTATACTCCTTATAATTAAAGGAAAAAAATTACATTAACTTAATACCTTTTAATGCAAGAGTTAAAAATTAAGATTCCACATTCTGAAATTAAAAACATGTTTTTAAATATAAAATAAGATCTAATGTTTTCTAATAAGGGATAGCCCTTAGATTTAGATTAGAAAATCACTAATTTAATTTAATCAATAATTTAACAGAAAGCAAAAAGATATTTGAGCAATAACTCATAAGAGCTACATAGGTACTTAGAAATCTAAATTCACAATTGATAACACTTTATTAAATGCGATATTAAAAATTATTACTTTAAATCAATTATTAGTATGCTATGAAAACTAATAAATTGTATGTTAAATTGTTAAATTATCTATGTAAATCTGAAGTTAAATTGCTAAATAAGCCTGAACTAATTAAAATAATAATCTATGTAATATAAAAAGAACACCTAATCATAAATATTTGCCACCCTTTTTTAAAACGTTTTTATCTGGTCTAACAATTATAATTATGTAATTGAATTCGATTAAAGTGATTTCTTATAAAATTGTATAATTACATATTATTTGTTCTTTATCATATAATTGTTATCTGAAAATAAAACCTAAAAAATAAAAATTAAATGTTTCAGAATATGCATAAATATGTTCATACATATTATATATAATTATATAAAAATTAGTCATAAAATCGATTCTAATTATTTATGGAATGCATTCTACCTACACTTTAATTTTTTTATTTTAATTTTTTGAACACAATACCCATTTGAAATTTTTGGTACCATGGAAATAATATAAAAAATCCTTTTAATAATGTGTATTGAAAAATTTTTTTTTTTCTATATGCATTATAAATTTTTCAACATTTAGGAAATAAATTAACTCCTTGTTGCCTAAAAATGTTAGTATAACAAAAAAAAAATATACAATTTGGATTTTGATCAATACTCACTAACTAACACACTTCTGAAGAAATCAAATAAAAATCTTTACTTTTTTTCATTTTCATATATAGCAAATAAGGTTAAATCTGACAAGTATATAGAGTTTTGCTTCGCAACCCTCAATCAGTTTGTAGTTGTGTTCCTAATGGGCATCATCTGTCTAAATCATTGAATGGGTAAGAATTCCATATTATATTCAATTTAAAATTTCATATTTATCCACAAATTATTTAACAAATATTATCCAATTTATATAATCCATGTATTTATACTGTTTTTCATAAAATTTTTTTTTTTGTTTTTTTTTTTTCAGTTGAACAAAGTGGAAGTCTTTTGATACCAAATCAAATATGGTTGAATTAAGTTTTATTGAAAATATCCAAAATGTCTGTCGTCTGTGTTTGCGATGTGAAGAAAATATGCAGGATATATATGAATGTACACAGTTTGAAAAAATACCATTAATTGAAAGAATTTTTCTATACTATCAAGTGAAGGTAAATGATTTAAAATTTTGAAATATAAAATTAAAAAATAAATCCTAAAAATAATCTGTATTGTATATGAATACTTTTTAACAAAGGGAAAGAAACGTAACAAATTTCCGCGGGCGCCATTTTATTTTTTATATGAAATGTCAAGTTTTTTAAATGTCATATTTTGTGTTAGTGCTGCCATTTTAAGTTGTCATTATATCTGTATTTCAACAATTATGTATGCGCTATATGATATCTAATATTAATTTAAAGATTGTCCTTCTTATTTTAAAAATATATTAGCTATTTTACTTTAATTTTTAACTTATTTACATATTGGAAAAAAAATAATAGACAATCAATGGAAATATGTATTAATAAAATGACATACGTATTTATTTAAACGATCATTTTATTGAAAACATGTTCAATAGATGTTTTGATTGAATAGTTACTCGTTATTTTCATTCTTAATCTATATTAAAAATTCGAATTATAAAACATACCAAACATTGGTTTATTAATTTGATAAAAAATTATTTCCATTTTTTAATTTGTTGTCAGTTTTTCTTACATAAATATTTGAAAAACAAATTATAATTTTTTATTATCCCTAATTATATTAGTCAAATTATGTCATATGAACTTTCGATAAATATTCGATATGATTAAATATGATACACAAAATCATAAACCAAACTATACGAGTAATAGTCATAACTAATTATACGCATAAAACGTTAAACATTTATTATTAAAAATTGATGTATTTTCCTTTTTATGTTTCATTCGGAATTTTTAAATTCCTTCTAATTTTAATTTTTAGTGTTTGTTACTTTTAATTTCTTTTCAGTTTATTTGCTTGTATGTATGATATCTTATGATATGTACGCTTCGTTTCGTATTCCTATGACTTGAAGAATGATTTCTTAATGATAACGAATGATGGTTATGATTATATAGTTAGTTAAATGTCATACAATCGTACAAAATCATATTATATCATATGGTATCATATGAAGCTTATAGTTTAAATATTAAAAAAATTTACTTAAATAAAATTTTCAATAAAAAACTTTAATTCAAAATAAATATGCATTAAAAGTAATCAAAACATTTTATTTTAAATTACTAAAATATACTTTAATTATTAATTGTATAAACTCAGTAGCTTTCTTTTAATTCTGTAATTAAAAATTTTTACATTTTCAAAAATTTTTCGCGTTCGCGTTGAATGTTGATTGTATAGTGTAGTAATATGACAGTTCATAAAAATTGTGGAGTTTCAAATTTTCATTGAAATGTCAAATTTATTAATACTGGCAGCTCGGAAATAAACGTAACTTCCTTTTCCAAAATTATTATAACGGTAAATAATAAAAATCGAACGGACCGACAAGTTTACAACGGTGAATAATAAAAATATTTTTAAAATATCTATACAATATAATAGAAACTAATTAATTTAAATTAAATACAAACTGTAATTATTGATTTATATATAATTATTTTTCAGATTGCCAAAGAAGATGGTCTACCAAATAAAATTTGTAAAGATTGTTTTGATTTTACGGAAACATTTACAAGTTATCATACAAGTGTTCAAAAATGTGAAGCAAAATTACAAGCCTTAATTTGGACTGCTGGAGCACTTGGTACAAAAATTCAACATAACAAAAAACCGTTAAATTCATTATCAGTGAATGAAACATCAACAACGAATGGCAAATCAAATAGTAATTATACAGAAATATTACCTGATGATGATTGTGAAGTAGTTGTGGTTGATCCAAATCAAGAATATGAAAGTTCAGATGAAAGTTTTTCTGAAGGTGAATATACAACACCACCCACGTCTAGAAGTACTCCTCAACCAGTACAGTTTTCAAATAATGAAACTGTAAGTAGAACGACTACACCTGTGAGAGAAACAGTTAACAATGTAAATAGTAACAGTAACAGTAATACAAATAGTAATAGTAATGATCATGATATAGAAACAATTGATGTTGAATTAGAAAACCGTAATGCATTCCTATGTCAGTATTGTGATATGGCATTCATTGGTAAGTTAGAAAAACAAAAAACATATAATTTAAATCATATTTAAAAAAAAAAAAATTTAATATATTTTTTTTTAGGTGCAACTGAATGTGCGGAACACGAAAGAAAACATAATGATGGTTTTCCTTATAGTTGTACTTTTTGTCAGTTTAGATGTGCAGATAGACAATTACTTATTAATCATGTAAAAGATAATCATAGTGATAAACCGTTTATTTGTGTTGTTTGCAATAAAGGTTTTGGTCGGCGGTCCGATCTTAAAAAACATGCTATTGTACATACTGGTATCAGACCATTTTCTTGTACAGTTTGTAGTAAAAGTTTCTCAAGAAATACAAATCTAACAAAACATATGCGTATACATACAGGATTAAAACCATTTGTATGTCAAAAGTGTCCAAGATCTTTTACAACAAGTGCGGATTTAGAAAAACATCAAAAAATTCATCAATGTACTGACAAACCGTTCAAATGTCAAAAATGTGATGCAAGCTTTAATCGAAAAGATAAATTGCAAAGTCACTTAAAAATTCACTTAAAAAAAGAAGCTAACGATGCTCTAAACATTAGATTAAATCAAAGTGATCTTGGACAATTTAGTAATTTACCACTATCAAATAGATCTTTAAATATTTCAAATTTCGATAATGAAATGAACGTTCAAAATGTTAGTAATGGTGCTATAATAATAAAAGATAACTCAGATTTCATTCAAAATGAAAATATTATTTCATCTTATGATACGAGTGGTGGTAGAAGTAATTATAATCAAGGATCAATTATAAATCCTAATGATTACATACAACAACATCAACAATTTCAAAATATAATGCAATTTCCGCAACATCATCAGCAACAACAATTATTAATGTCTAGTAGTCAATTTCAACATTCCATTGGACAACAAATTGCAGATGTGCAACAGATGCAACATCAATTGGCGATGAGCAACACAATGATGCCACCACCACCACCTGTACAAAACCCGAATAATATGATGGGCTTACAATCCCAATATATGTCATTGCAACAGCAACAACAACAATTTACAAAAATTAAAACAGAACCTGATACTAAACCAAAACGTGCTCTTCATATTTGCTCAATTTGTGCCAAAGTTTTTACAAGAAAAAGAGAACTTCAACGTCATGTTGTTATTCATTCGGGGCAAAAACCATTTGCTTGTAGCTTTTGTTCTAAACGTTTTAATAGAAAAGATAAAGTAAGTTTTGGTTTAAAATTATTTTTAAATTTATTAAAAATGTTGTATTGTTTTGTTTTTTTAGTTGTTACGGCATGAAAAAATTCATCGTGATGGTAAATTTCCATGTCCAAAATGTAAACTTGATTTTGCAAAACAAGAAACATTAGATATACATTTACAATTACATGAAAAAGTTGAAAGAGCATCTCAACCGCCACCACCAGAACCAGAACAAGTACAACCTAAAGTACCGAATTTCTTACAAAGTCTTCAGGTTGGTGTAACTCCACAATTAAATTTTTATAGTGATACAATTTGATTTCAATAAAAATAAATATTAAATTATTGTAAATTTATTATTTAAGTTATCAGTTATCACTATTTAATTCTGTTATATTTTCAATTAGGAAAAACAGTATTTGTATTAATTTATGATTATTACTGAAAAAATAAACTAACATTTTAGCTCTTATTATTATTATTACTATTATTATGTTAAAACTTTTTTTTTTTTGTAATTTACTTAATTTATATTCTGGTTAATTTATTGTGGAGATTCTAGACTGATACTTATGGTATATAATTTTTTGGCTAAGATTTGTCAATTCGTTAATTTTTATTAACTTTTTAAATTGAGAAATAGAAACAACTTACAAAAACAGCAAAAACACAAATAAATTTAATTAAAAATGTTAAAATTATAATAAAAAAAAAATGAAATAAATTTATATGAAAAAGAAAATATTAAGCTTTAATTATATAATGAATTGAACATTTTTCCTTAAATATTTTATTTAGTATATTTTTCAAGAAATTTCTAAAACGGGTGTACATCATAAAGATTAAATAACTTTACGCAGATTGATGGATATTTATGTGGACTTCTTATAAATCTATTATAATGTACACTATATTTTTATTAGATATTATCCGACTAGGGTTTGAACGCGAGATATAGATTGTAAGATTCAAATTATCAAATATGTATGGATGTTTAGTAGTACCCAGATAGAAACATATGTAGTTAATTAAATTAAATTTTTTTTATTTTATCTAAATTTTTTTTTAAATTTAAATACAGGAAAAGTTGAAAAAATAAAAAACATTTTTAGGGCATTTGATCCAACAATTACCTTTTCACTGAATTTAGAAAAAAAATCAAGATGGTTTTATTGAAATCTTTAGATTTTTCAACAGGGAGAGTTTTCTTCATTAAATAAAGTTGTTGAAACTAATAAATGCAAAATTGTGAAGAAGAACCAGCACATCAATAAAAGAAGTCCAAAAAAACAAAAGAAGAGCATATTAAACCTATGAAGAACTTTAAATAAGTCTACTCTTATAATATAAAATCAGTTTGAAAAGTGAGTAAAGTTTTCTAAAGGAAAATTAACCTTATCTTTTCCAATTTTTAATTCCAATTACGGTCTAAATAAAAAATGCTTTATTAAATTACAACAGGTTAGAGTTAGAAGACCATCTCTATATTCTAAAACCAGTATGTATTGTATTCTGAAATCCTTAATAAGTTTTCCAAGATAAGTAATCGAAATCAACTAGTATTCATTTTTAAATAATCGTTTTTAAATTACTTTAAATCACAAATTCAGATAAAATTGTAAAAAAAAAAAAAGGAAATTTTCCAACTAAAAATAATAGAATTACAATATTTAGCACAACAATACAATAAAGTTTATGCAGTTCTTTGCTCTCTTCTCTAACAAAACAATATGCAATAATTTTATTTTTATATTCATTTATATTTTCCATTGTTTTCTTTTCACTTCCTATAAAATTTACCTGAAAACTTTTACATTATTTTAGAAATAGGAAAGCATTAGGCTGTTAGACAACATATAACATATTCAATACAATATGCAAATTATAATGTAACTATACATTACCTTGTTGCATACATTTGCTTTTGTATAGATACAAAACTTTTCGTAAGTTTTAAACTATAATACACAACTTTTTATTTACTAGTTTTTTTATACAAAAAAAAAATCCAATAAATTAGAAAATCATTTAAAAAGTAATAAATTTTAATTATAATAAATGACAAGGGTCCATGACTTTGAATATTTTTCTTATAACATTTTATTTTGAATAGAACACAACTTGAATTTTATCATACCTAGCTATATGTTAAAATGTTTTTTTTGCTTAATAACTTAATTGAAAGATTAATTTAAAATAATTCTATTTTAATATTGAATTTCCGATTAACTTTCTAAAAATATATAAAAATTTATCATAATTTCATGGAATTTTCCGGTTAAAATCTTTGAATGATCTAAAAATTAAAACTTTGTCATAAATTTAATGAAATTTTCCGGTTAAAATATAAATTAAAGTGACCAATTGTATTTAATTTGTAAAATATTGCAAATTCTCCTCCTTGTAATTTATAAGTATATTTGTTAAAAATTTAATTCCTTTTAAGTCATAAATCAGCTCTGAATTTTTTTTATAGAACAGGCAATACAGAATTTCATATAATTTTCCGGTTAAAATTAAAATTAAAGTGACCAGCAGTTTTCAATTTTGATAATATATGCAAGAACTTTATAATCCCAAAAATATTCGAATTATTATTTCATATTACATATATAACTTTCAGACAAGGATCATTTTTAATTTTTTACGTTTACTTTACTTTATATATAAAAGAATAAAGCTTAAATTCAGTTAAAAATTATAATTAAAGTTACCAGCATTCGTCAATATAAATTATGCCATATTTGCAAATCATTTTAAATATATTGGAATATTTATTATTTAATTAAAATTTTTTTACTCTTGAATCGTGAATCAGTCCCAAATTTTTTAGTACCTATATAAATCTACATTTTACATAAGTGACCAGCCTATCTTTAATGTATTTCGAAATGGGTACGAAAATGTTGAATTTTAGTGTCGTATTATTGCTATTAATTTCTTACCATTTTTTTGTCATTTATTGAATTTATTTTAATAGTTGAAACCTAATTTTTTAGGATTTTTAGAAGTTTAAATCAATATAAAAATGACCAACCGTCTTCATTATAATATATGTACTTCGTATATTATATCTTAACTTTATATTATATCGAACTTCCATTAATAATTTATGTTATTTTCAGTCTTGATTCAATTTAAATGTTCAAATTTAGATTTAAGGGGATTTCCGATCAAATTTAAATTTAAGGGTATTTCTGAATATATAAATTAACTTCTTAATCAAGTTATCAGCCTACTTTTCAATATACTATTTATAGTCAAGAATCAACTAACTTAGGCACATTAGATTGTTCGAATACGACTTTTAAAATTTTAATACGACAACTGATAGAAAAGGACCTTAAGTAAGTCTTATATTCAATTTTAAATAACCCAAAAATAATTTAAATTTCTTATAAAAAAAATGTTTTATTTCATTCTTATAAATCTTTTTTAAAATAAATTCTATAACAAAATTATACAAATTATTATTAATTATTTATTTATTTCTAGTAAATATGTATAACATCTTAAAGGTACAAAAAATTTGTATTTAATATATTGATATATATTATTGTACATTTTTAAAACCAACATAATGTGGATTACGTTCACGATCATCAATTTTAATTGAATAACCACCAGCTAATGAACTTTGTACATCAGCAACACCATCAGCATTAAATTTTGGTCCTTCACCAATTTTTTCAGCATTTTCTTTAACAATTCTATAACCATTTTCATCAGCAATATAATGTACAGTACGATGATAAAAACCATCACTATACGAATACATTCCAGTTACTTTTAAACCATCACGTGTTTCACTTCTTGATTGACTACTATCATTAATATCATCATGTACTGAAGAATCAAATTGATAATGAGCATGTTGTGCTTGATGTTTATTCAATTCATCATAATCAACATTTATGGCTGGTGAATGAGGACGATGTGTTGTTGTTGTTTGTCTTGGTTTTTGATATTGATGTTCTTGTTGTTGGTGTTGATGCTGTTGTTGTTGGTGTTGTTGATGATGATGATGTTGTTGTTGTTGTGGTATATTTTCAATATGATCTGATCTACTTAATATATCTTGATCATGTTCATCAGCTGATGCAAATGGATCCTGTGGTGCATATCGTACATGTGAACTTTCAACTGGTATTTCTGATGTACGTAAAGAATTTGCTGATTGTTGTTGTTGTGGTTGTTGTCCACCAACAATACCATTTAATGAATAAATTTTTCTATGTTTCAACTGTAATTTGAAAGAAAAAAAAAAATTTGATAAGATACAATATCATTTTAGTATTAATTTAAATAAATATATATTAAACATATTTTGTTGAAAGATTGCCTGCCATCTGTGTAATCAAATTTTTTTGATAAAAAATTAATTGAGCAAAAAAAAAAACAAAAAAAAAAAACAAAAATAAATTTATTATCAATATTTTTGTGTAAAAATATTTTTTAAAAGATATGAGATAATAATCTATCAGGTTAACAGATATTTATGAAGGAAAATATGGAATTGGTTTTTGTTTAAAAAAAATTGAAATATTAATTATTAATCAACAACAAAATATAAAACTATAATAAAATAAAAAAAAAAAATATTTAAAATTTATTGATATAAAACATTCAAGCTAAAAAAAAAACCAACTAAAAAAAATGCAAAACAAAATTTTCAGCAAACAACTTAATAGTCAATTAATTACAATAATTTATCTCAAAGCTTGATTGGATGGTAAACACTACTCACTACTCATATATAGATGCATATATAAGATGTCCAAGAAATACACAAAATCAAAGATGACCCATCAATTTTAATGTAAATCTTTGTAATTTTGTTACAAAGAAAACGTTTCAATATATATATACTATAAACATTAAAAGGAAGACTATATTATTAACCCTTTAAAGGCTGTTGGTATAAAATAGAATACTACTATCAATATCAGTATAATCAATTTTTCAGGACATAAGTTATTATATTATAGGTTTCTCAATAAAAAAATTATTAAAACCAGTTTAAATTCTGAAGTGAAAGGAAGATAGGGTGATGTGCAACGTATTAGACTGATAAAGGATAAAAAGCAGGACTGGTAAAAGTAAAAAAAAAAATTTCGCAGTAAATAATAATAATAAAATAAATTAAAGAATAAATAAGAATGAAGGGATGATCTCTACTTCCTACCGGAATTTCAATATATTAAACTAACTAACTAGTCATATTATTAAGCATTCGGCTATCAAGGCTTCGGCTAAACATTAACTTTAACATTAACTTTTTATTTAATAAAAATATTTGTAAAAAAAAATCTAATTTTTAGAACGATTTCTCGACATGGGTTAAATATAACTTAGTTTTACTATAATTTATGCAAATAATTGATTGCGGCTAATATTGAAAAAGGAAAGGAAGAAAAAAAAAAAAAAAAAAAAAACGCAAACAATATTTAAACGTTTTTTTATCGAGTTGTATATTATATCTTATCAAAAAACCAATCTTATCGAATATATTATCTTTTTTTTTTATTGTGTTTTGATTTTTCGAATTTTAGCATATTTAAAAAAATGTTTGTAGATACACCTAGTTATATGTCGCTCTCAGTCAGTCTGTATATAAATGGAATGAGTAAGTAACCACTTGGGATAAATAAATTAATTTTTAGAATAAATAACATCGGTGTTAAAAAATCAGTTGTTAAAAAGCATATTTCTAGCCCTCGAAAAGAGCTAGAAGACATCATAGTATTTAAATAGGTGTCTAATAATTCAAGTTCTAATGTAGCTATGATTTTTAATCTGAAAATTCCTAAATGCGGTGGTTCAAGCTTTTTTATTTTCTATAAAATAATGGCAATAAGTATGGGTATAAACATTTGCAATTACCGTTATTATTAAACTCTCGATTTGAAAAATGTTGATTGTTCTGTATATTTTTTAAAATTTAGTCTAAATTTAGAATTTACAACCTATTCCCATGTTGATGCATATAAAAAATATGTATAGGTACCTACCTAACTTAGCTAAAATACTTATAGATACATTTGATCTTTTGAAAAATGTGCTTCTTAAAAACCCTTTTGAAATTTCATACTTCCCAATACATTTAATTGTTGTTCCTTTACTCCCATATTACATACAAATTTTAAAAATATATTTACAAGCTGAATAAAAAAAACAGCAACAACTACCTAACTGAATTTATATAGGTATTCCTACCGTTTATTAGCACCCAGTCATATCAATATTCCTCTCACATCGTATATGTATAACATAGATAGGTACTACATATTAATATTTAAATTTTACTGACCACTGATCAGTAGTCACGGTACAATAAGAACAATTCAGTCAACAATTTAAATAAAAAAAAAAACCAATAAAAAAAATTAAAAAAAAAAACACCTGTAAAATAAACAACAGGTTATGCAAAACATGAACTGAACACACAATTCACAACACAATACCTTAATACTACACGACACGCTTTCAAATTTTTTTTTTTATTTCTCTGGTCAAAATTTAATAAAAAATGCAAAAAAAAATTTTATAATAAAAAAAAAAAAGTCTAGGAAAATTTTTTTATTATAACATGCTGTTGCCGTCACTGTTAATTGGTATTTATGTTATTTTATAAGTTAACAGAATACATACAATGTTTGTACATATTTTATATTGTCAGATCAGAGGTATGCGCAAACTTAAATAAAAGCTACAAACAAATATTAATATATTTTATTTTGTTGTTGTGTTGTTTTTATTTTTTTGTTGTGGTGTTTGTTTTTTTTTTTTGTGACTTCAAAAGTATGTCTGGTCAAAAGATAAGTGATTTCATATTACCAGGTTCTCAGATGTATTCAGAAAGCAAAAAAAAAGATGAAATATAAATAAATAAAAACACAGCAAGTCTGAAAAAAAACTTCAAAGTATCACACAACTGTTTTGCTTCTTGTTTATTGCTGTTTTTTTTTTTTTTGTTTTTCTTTTTTTTTTTAATAATTTTTAAAACAAAAAAAAAAATACAAAAAAAAACAACTCTTCTGTTTTTTTTTTTATTTAATTTATAAATAAATGAAGATACTAAAATGTAAAAATGAAAAAAAAAACCGCATATATTCATACCACATAAATATAAGCCATGTTTTATTGAACATGTGATTCAGAAAAAACAAAAACAAAAAAAGAATTTTCCTCATCAATAATTCCTATTTGCTATCACTACCGGTGTCATCACATCATAAACCATCACAGACCCGACTAACCGGCACCCACCTTTAATATTATCATCATGTATTAAATGTATTCAATATTATTCTGTAGTATAGCAAATAATAGCAACACCTATAATTATATACAATGATTATAAAGTTTTGACTACAATTAAGCCTGATATATTCTATTAACCCTTTTATAGCCGATTGAATATAACGAAATCGATCGAGAGGAATTACCGTTATATTTGATTGATTATTAAAATCTTATAGTTAATAATCTGGAGTATACAGTGATTATCAAATAAAAACGACTATTAAGCCAGATCTATTCTATTAACCCTTTTTGGCTAATTGAACGTAAGGGAATCGATTGAGAGCATTTACCGTTAGTTGTTAATTACTTAAACCTTGGAGTATACAATGATTATCAAGTAAAAATGACTATTGAGTTTTATGTATTTTATAAAGCCTTTTATGGTCAATTGAATATAATGAAATCGATAGAAAGGATTTACCGTTAGTTTATAATTATTTAATAATTGGAGTATAATATTAAAATTTTCAGTCATATTAATCCATTATTGGACAAGGGATATTTTATTATTATAAAAAGTACATCGATAGCCTTATATTAAGGAGGTTTTTTAATAATGAAGTTAACAGAATTGGTTTTAGCCTTTTGATAAATATGTATCTAAACTGATTCCGAAGCATAAGTTAGTTGAATTGAAAATGAGTCCAGCGATTTTTAGTTGAATGCTAAATCAGGGAGATAGCGGTATTTCATTAGTTTACTCTAACGGGGTCCTTTCAATTAATTACATGTTGATAAAGACGGTCATATTTATTGTAATTATTTCAGTATCACATCAGTATCATCTAGGAAAATCTATATTATCCGATCATACATATAGAACAACTCTGTATTCATAAGTTCCACCTAATAAAACCAAAATGAAGTTCGGTTCAAGTTTTATTTATTGGACCATTATTAGATAAATTGAAACTTTTTAAATTTTAAACAATACTGGCAACAAATGGGTTAACATTAAATCATATAATAATTGAATTGAAATAAAGCAAAAAGTGTTTCTATTCAGAAATATACATAAAAAGTTGTCCAACTTGTCTTCAATAATTGAATTGTGGAATTTTCTATAAATTCTTTTAAATGACAATCAACATTTATTTTCTAAATTGGACTTTTTAATAGATATAATTGTATTTGAACTATTTGAATAAAACCTACAACTTTTGGAACTTCTTTTAATAATACTTTTATATTGGAAGTTTATGTGAAAATTTTAGAATCAGCTGTTCCGAAATTTGTGATGACAAAATGCCACAAGACTTTATAATTCATTAATGATCTACCATTTTTATTATTATTACTTGGCAATACCTCAAATCAAGTCTGTAATAAAGCATGAAATTTTTATGAAATCAATAACCAAATTGATAGCATGTATATAACGATTCAAATTCATTTGGTGTTAATTCATACCACCTTGAAATATTTATTAAAAATTTATTTATAGGTAAATATTTAAATGAATTATTTCGAAAAAAATAAAAATAAATAATAAACGAAATGAGAGTTTTTTTTTCAGTTCAAGCAAATAGAAATTACATTTTTTTTTATTTATTTACCTGGTTTTTAGAATATTGATACCTGCCTGGAATATTAACATACTGGTTTATTTATTAAAAATTTGTGCGTTAATGAAATTGCCTAATACCTATCAGTTGTAACTTTTTTGTATAATGTAATTTTGAAATTTCTAATTAGAAACTTTACTTATAATTCTACTAATTCGCAACATTTTTAAACAAATTAAAAAGCGGATGCGATATGATTGAGGTGGAGTTATAATTATTAATATATTATAACTATGATAAGTGATAACGGATCACAAAAAGATTCAAAGATATACGGTTTGGATTAAAGTAAGTGGAGTGTTATTAGGCATTTAGAAGATTCGCCTGGCCTGGATTACTATAAATATCTTCTTACTTATATATATCGGCAATTGGGTGGTTGATTTTTATGTCTTAAGGCAAGGCGTTTTAAAACCCGAGGAGATTTATTATATTCTTATTAACAAATCAATAGCACCTTTACCTATTATTTAAATTGAATTGAACAATATAGCTCTACTTGGCTCCTATATAATTAATTAAACAGTCTGGAGAACGTCAAGTAAACCTTTAATGAATTGACTATTGAGTATACAGTACAGAAGAAATAAGAAGAATAATCTGGCCAATAGAAGACAATTAATCAAAGTGGCGCTAAAAATTCGAGCTGTTTTATGCAAAGTAGCGCTCAAATTATTTTTTATACTGTTAACTTATAACTATAATAATTCTTCACAACACTCTCCGGGAATTGTGGTTCCGTTTATTTCAACTTGTCAACGCTACACAGTTGGACAAACGATCAACTACAATAACTTCAAAATCACAGAACAAATAATTCTATTAATAAAAAATATTTAAATGATAAAAATAAAAAAAATTATATTTAAATACCATTTAATTAAAATGATATTGTAAGAATATATATTGTTGTGAGTCGCGACATAATATTGAAGGCAATTAACTATTAAAAAAATCTTTTTCAACTTTCAATTGTTTATGATATATTATTGTTGACTATTGTTATTATTTATTATTAGTTTCTTCTTAATACTGAGATTGTCATATTATGCATACATATATATAAATAAAAGTGATAAATTTGTCTCGTCAACTAAACTGTCTCTTATGATGAGTTATGAACCTCACCTCTATGAATATAGTACTTTCTCAAAACTGATAAATTAGTTTTAAAATCTAATATTTTTTTTTTTTTTCGTTTTTCAAAGTCTCTTCAATTTCTCTTCGTTAGACTTTAGCGTATTTATAAAAAACGCTGCTGTTTTATGAATCTCTGTAAAAAAGTAGTTGTCTTTATATTATGATACGTTACAAAATATTCAAATCAGTTTTAAAACAGACGTTCAAGAAATAAGTTGTTAAGTTTTGAATAAATATAGAACAAAAAAAAAGACTAATAATGGGTAAATAAGTGTTTTGTTTATTTTAAGTGTTTTTTAATTACATTTTCTTTTGTTTAATTAATTAATTATTTAAAAATTTTAAAAAAACAATTGTAAAATTGAAAATTTACAATATTGATTATGTTAAATTTTGAAAGATATGAAATGTAAAAATACAAAAATGAGGTCGCGCAACTTTATTGATAATATTTAATTATCACTAAAAATATAATTGAATTAAATAGTACGTAATGATTACACATTTATTTTAAAAGTATGTACCTATATATATCTAAATTGTTTAAAATTAAGCTATTTACACACTTCAGTTCACAATTCGGTTCATGTGAGGGGGATTTTTTAGCAGATTCTGAAGTCTAAGGGAATTTTTCGGAGATAAATTAGAAGGGGATTTTTAATATGCGCAAATAAAAAAATCAAATTTGATCTTTGACTGTTTGTATATAATCATCATTAGAAGGTTAATTTATTAATTATTTAAATTAATTATTTTGGTGATCTCATAAATAACAAAGATGTCATCTTAAGATTTAATTAACAGTTTTTATTTGGATGCGCTAATTAAAAAAAAAAATTAATTTATTTTGTTGCGGTTTAAAAAAAAAAAGTGGTATTTGGGATTTAAAAGTATATTCGAAAGTATAATTTTTTTCAACATTTTCTTCAAATTTAGTACATCTTAAGGCTAAACGGGTCTAATAAATTTTGGGAAATATTAATTAGGTAGGGTACTTGGAATGCAATTTCGTATTTTAAATTAAATGAAGACTAATATAATAATAAGTAATATAATAAAGACTAATTAGTCTGTTCGGATAATTTTATTAATTCAAACAAAGGAAGGCAAGTTAAAGACTGGCTTGGAAGAATTTTTTGTAGATTTTATACTACATTGTACAATTATACAATTAGGCAATAAACGATTTCGGAAAGTTGATTTTAACTTTTGGATAAAAAGTGGTTCGAACAACAAAATATCTTTATTACATTTCTTTTTAACTAACTTAATTAAGTCAAATTTAAACTTCAATGTTCCTGAAAGTTTTTAAAAACAATTTGTAGTTCAATTAAATTTTTTAATTAAATGATGGCTATGTTGAATCATGTTTTTTCTATTAACCACAACGGTGTTGATGAAGTTAACAGGAGCGTCTTATTAATTTCAAGATCATCGTTTTACGACGTTCTTATACAACAAGTTAAAATAGAACATTTCGAAATATTTTTTTATTTTTTGGGCTTGGCTTTCCGTTTTATAATACAAGTTTTTAAACCACCCTCTATATAAGATAATGTTTTTACAATTCAATATAAGAATCAAGTATAATAGTTATTTTTTGTATACAATACCCGTGTATACAAATAAGGTCTAGACGAGCATTTTTGTGGGAGCTGCTATACAAAGTTGTCAATTGGATTACTGTAAATCTAATGAAGCTAGGGGGTTAAAATTAGAACTGAGCAAGTAAAGTAATGGGGCAAGTGTGGATCAGTATATGTACAAGTGAATTAAATAATAGTTTACTTCATTTTATACATCATAGTGAGTATGCACAGGTCTATAAAAGTTGACAACGACAACTATAATCTTCCACGTTTATTTTAGAGTCATTTAAAATAACTAATTTTAATATTAAAATCTAGAAACTAGTTTCAGAGTGTCATAAACCTTGATTACAATGAACTCTATATTAAATTAATGATTCATATAAAATATTCTTATTCTCGCTTACAAATCTTTTTAATTAAATCAAATTTATTTTTTTACACAAAATTCTTTTCAAAAAAAATTTAAATTAAAAAAATTTTTTTATTATTAAATTGGACAGAAAAAAAATTAAATAACAATTTAATAAAAAAAAACAAAAACAAATAAATCGCAAAAAAAAAACAATGATAAAATAAAAGTTGTTTATATACGTATTTATTAATAGTTTGTTGATTTTATCAATAGATGGCACTTACAGGTTAATATTTAATATTCAACCTTCAAAAAATTTCGAACAAAGTAAAAACGGAGTAAAAAAAACAGAAATAATTACAAATTGCAAAATAATTAATAATAAGATTAAATAATAAAAATTTCTGATTATTCAGTTGAAAGGTCATCCTGATTATGAAACTACTTTCAATATTAATGTTGTATTGTATAAAACAAAATGAAATTCAATTTGACTTTTACTCGAACTCTCCTGATGTAATGCAGATGCATGCATACATTTTTATATTACGTAAAATTTTCATTAAAAATTTAAGAATGTTTTGAAGTACCAAATATTGTAAATAAACTTTCAAAAAACTTTTTTGTATAGTAAGTCATTATTCATTAATAAAAGCATTTACAGAGTTAGTTAACACCCTGAAAATGCAACTTTATATTTCTGCAGTAGCTGCAGTAGCTACAGCGTAATAAGTCTGACAGTTTTAATTGGTATATGTCGGGGAAATTATATATGTACTATAAAATACATCTGTAGGTCATTAAAGAAGTCATATTGACTAAAGGTACATGCCAAATGAGGTATAGGCCGATAACATTAAGCCGCAAGTACATTATCAAGTTTAAAATTTTACTGCAATATTAAAAACTTCTGCTTCTTTGGACATATAAATCTAAATAATAAAGCTAATTTTGTTTTGAGTGATTAATTACACAAGTATTTATTATAAATTGAACACCTTACTTTATTAACAAATGCAGATTAAATTGTCTAGCAATTCACTCTAAAAAAAAAAACCTACCACTACAATTCTGCATGCAAAATGTAATTCAGCCTTAATGTTTTATTATCATATTTAATTAATATACAAGGACTAATCGTTTTAAAAAATAAATATTAACATAATAAAATTAAATATTATATAATTATTATTATTAAATATATATACATTACATATTCAAAAATAATTATTCAAAAAAATATAATAACTTTATTATTCATCGTTTTTAATTTTATTATTTTCTCATTTTACTTCCAGCTAAATTAACTCTATTTATATTTGTTGCAGCTATTTTAGCATGTGTTTATGCTGCAGGCGGTAATTAAATATTTTAATTTAATTAAAATTATTATAATAGATAATTATTAAAATTTTTAAAAATTTTAACTTTTTACGTAATATTTGATATTTAATTATAGATTGTCCATCATATTCTAAAGTATCAACATGTTCACCAAAATGTGTCCAAGATAGTGAATGTAGTGCTATTGGTGGTAAATGTTGCCCAAATATATGTAATGCTAGATCATGTGTACAACCAAATGCATTAAATAAAGATGGTAATTCAGCTGCTAATAAATATGGTGGTAGCGGTGGTTCAACACAATATTGTGGTAATGTTAAATGTCAAAATGGTGAACGATGTGGTCAAGATAAAGCAACATCACGACCAAAATGTGTCAGAAATTAAACATTGAAGTAATGATCGAATTATAGGACAATATATTATAAGCGAAAGGGCCGATTTTTTTTTATTTTTGTACATTGTATAAGATTATGAATAAGAAAAAAAAATAAATAAAAATTTTTTTTTTATAATTTTTAATAAATCATATAATTGCTGTTTAATTTACATATACAACATATATATTTCAGGCTAATTAATTAATTAATATGCATGCACCATAAATGTATGCATATTTAATTTTCTAATATCCATCCGTATATTAAATATTAATTAAATTATATATGTACGTAATTAAATAAATATATAATATAATATTATGAGTGTTATCCAAAATGAATTTAAATTTAGAATTAAATTAATATTAAAAATTATTTAATATATATTTAATTAAATTGGAAAAATAAAAAATGGGATTACGATGCATAACGTATGCATAATATATAAGGGAGGCATATAGAAGAGATTGAAAAAAAATTGATTATGGTAATAAATTTCATGGATATTTTCTTTTACTTTTCCAATAAAATGTGTGTTAAAAATTGCACATACGTATAATATACATTATATACTTTGTTATATTTGTCTTTTAAATTTTATTGAATATTTTCCTGTTAAATTTTTTTTTGTAATTACAATAAAAATGCAATAAATAAATTAAACTGAGATTTATATTCAGATTTCGTATATGTGCATATCTATTGAATACATATTTAAATTTATATAAAATAAGGAAGAGTGTAGTAGAGAAGACTGTGTCAACTCTAGGATACCTGTATGACCGTAATATAAACATTATACCATCTGGTTAATTACTTTTGGAAAAATTTCAGACACCCAGCTTCATTAGGTGTATAAAGTAATGCTCATATAAAAGAAGGAGTTGTATGGCAGCTACTCGAACCCTCTGCAGAATATCAACCAAATTTTGCTATAACTTTGGCCATTACACTAAACTATTTTTGACAAAATTTCAGACACCCAGCTTCAATAGGTATAGATAGAGTAATTCTCATATAAAAAAAAGAGTTGTATGGCAGCAAATCGAACCCTCTGCAGTAGACCAACCAAATTTTGCAATAACTTTGCCCATTACACTAAACTATTTTTGGAAAATTTCAAACACCCACCTTTTATAAGTACAGAGTAATGCTCATATAAAAAACGAAGTTGTATGGCAAGTACTCCAACCCGTATGGCAAGTTGTATGGCAAGTACTCCAACGGCTATTGCATAAAATCGAATTTGTGAAAATTTCAAAATCCTAGCTTCTTTATACGTAATGGGAAACTTAGAATACTTTTTTGGCTAATAGTCATACGGGTATAAAAATGGAATAAAATTAATGAGGAAAAATTCCTATACGTCATGTACATTTAAATGAATAAAATTATTTTCCAAAGGATTAATTATTATATTTATATAAATTTTTTAATTGAATTGTACATTTATTTGTGCAATAAATAAGGATTTGTAAAAAAAGGATCTTATTGTTTACTAGTGACATTTGTCACATTGAAATCAATTAAGAGATATTTCCTTATTCCTGGAAATTTTTATAGGGAATTGTTATAAAATGGAAACAATTTTATAATTTGAAGCACCTTTGTTATAATAATCCCCTTATATACCTTTGATATTGTAACATGTCTTAGAATAGTCGAAAGGTCTTATATAGTACTTCTATACTTTTCAAGTTTTAGATAGACGTCAGGTGACTAATCTAAATCTTTGTTACATACATATTAGGTTATCTTACTCCTATCCAATTTTTCTATAATCTTTTATAAGGCAAATTATAGAATTTAATTTTTTTATTTAATAAAACCTAGAGTCCTTATATAAAAGGCATTATTAATAAAATTTTCTAGTCTAGAGAGTAAATTATTACAATAATTATTTTTGTTATTATTAATAAGTTAAACCCTAATTCTCTATAAGGTTCAACCAATGAAGACATTTAATATTTTTAACAGAACGGTCATATTTTGTAGTAAAATAACTACTTTATATATAATTAACATTCCAGTTGATAAAATATGATTGTTTACCATTCTTCTGAAAGTGATGAAGCAATATTGAAACATTTCTCAATTAGGTGGCAATGAAGTTATTTTTAATAAAAAATAAAACTGTAATACTTTTTAGTAAAATCACTACTTTATATATAATCTAGAATTTTATTAAAAGCAGAACGGTAATACTTTGTAGTAAAATTACTACCTTATATATAATAAATATAACATTAGATAAAATATGTTTTCCCAGGCTCTAAGAAGTGCTTAGATATGATTTTTTTATCATTTTGAAAGTGATGAAACAACCAGGTGTATTTATCATATCCAAAGTCATGTAATAATCATAAGTTTAAGTTTAAAACTAGAAAGACTTGATAAACTTTGAAGGAGCAATTTAGTTAACACAAAACGTCAACCCAAAACCAATTTGCAACACAAAACCAATTTAAAATGAAAAGTTTTATTTAAAAAAAAAAATTTTACTATTTAAAGTTAATTAAAATATTTTTTAATTTTTTATTAAATGGCTGTTATATATAGAAGAGTTAATGCTATGATTTACAAAGGATTAAGAAGTATTATTTATTATTATAATTAAATATGTTTTGTACATATTTACATTAAGATAAAATATTATACTCGTAATTAATTGAATATTTTTAATTGGAAATTTTTGTTTTTAATTATGATTTCATTTAAAATTAAACTTTTGATTTTGGTATTTAAATATTGAAAAACCTATATTTTAAAATAGATTTAGTTTGCTTATTATTATATAAAAGTATTAGACATAAATGAGTTACTAAAACATTAAACTAATCTTTTTATTACAAAAAGCCCCTATTAAAACAACGTATGCTTCATTCTTCTATTTGTCCCTATACACTTGTATTAAAGATTTAAATCTACTGATGAAAGGATTGCAATTCAAGCTTTAAAGGGATGTAGATTTTATTGATTCAAAAGTAACCGCAAGAATCTTGTGCTCTAATTAAGCTAGGTTTTTAAGTAAACTACACATCCTTCGCAAGAATACAAAAAATCTATAAAATTTGATAACTCCCAAAAAACGCTTAATTAGAACTAATAATTTAAATTAAATATAGTTAGTTTTAATTCAACTTTATTCAAGCCCAACTTGGGTTACTGATTATTATAAGAAAAAAGTTAATTATATCCATATAAGTTAAGAATTGAACAATTTTTTAAACACTCTGTTAAAATTTTTTTTTTAATTGTGGTAGTTTTACCATTATTTTTTTATCATTACAAAAACAATAGTGTAAAATTTTAAATTAAATCATTAACAATTGTTAATAAAATAATTAATAACTAATTTTTTTTTAATTGCATATTTTTCACCTTTAACTTTGTTTTTTTTTTTTTTTTAAATTTTAATCTATTGTTTAAAATTTTATAATGTGACACAATATTGAATACAAAATACATATATATATTTACCTTTACCTTTTTAACTTCAACTGGTGAACTTATTACAATACCAATAATGGCAGTTATTACAATTAATCGAAACATATTTTTTTTAATTTTTTTTTAATATAAATTTCAATAAAAAAAGTTTATTAAATAATTTATTTTTAAATTTTATTAATTAATTTTTAATTAATTATATATTTTAATTATATATATATATATATATTTATATATAAAACACACAATATTTATTTTATTAGTATATAAACACCACAAAACACCGGCCTACATATAAACACACTAATTACCTTATTTTAGGTGTAATAAATTAACTATGATAATATTTAAATTAATTTCGGTCTATTTATATTAAATGTTGAACAAAAAAAAATCAAAATCAAAAAAACATAATAATGCAACATAATAATATAAAATACATAATAATAACATAAGAAAAAAAAAAAAAAAACATTTTTCTCCATATTCAATTTTAACTGGTTTTCATTAAAATTTGTATTTATTTAATAATATATTTAGAGGTTACCCAAAAATCAAAAAAAAAAAAAAAAAACAGGTAAGTACAGGTAAATATTAAATTAAAGCACAATACTTGAAAAAAAGGGATTTTGTAAATCTAGTTTTGGTGTATATGTTTGCTTGTTTATTTGTTTTTGTTTTATTTATTTTGATGATTTCGGCTGCATAAGAATTTTTTTTTTTTGATTGTTTTTTGAAATGTAAATTGACAAGATTCGTTTGTTTCTTAAAAAAATTTAATACAGTAGAATGCTTATAATTGTGAACTGTTTAACTAGAGTTTAACTATCATCAATTATATGAAGACTCTTAAGTCTGTATACATATATTTGTTGTAATAAAGGCATGAAACATCTACATTGTATACGCAATTGCCATCAAACTTCGAAGGAATTGATTTAGAATATATTTAAAACGGTTTTTTGCGATTTCTTGCACTTCCGTGTCGAAAAAACAGGTTTTGCGGTTGTTCAAGAGTGGAGTTGACTGTATAATAAAAGTTTTTAAATTTGCTAACCCTTTTGCAAAACTTTTAATGGAAAAGTGGTTTTTCTAAATATATTTTGTTTAATTTTGAGGAGGACAATGCGGAGGCCCACAAAGTAGTCTCAAAAAGTATTTTGTAGGGTTCTGAACTTATAATAAAGTCAAAATTAATTAACGATAACGCACGATTTTCACAAATTCGTTTTTTTGTAATAGACGTCATCGCTTTTGCCATTTTACTCCATGAGTTCGAGTAGCTGCCATACAACTTTTGTTTTTATATGCAAATAACTCTTATACCTAATAAAACTGAATGTCTGAAATTTTGTCAATAGTAGTTAACTTTGATGGCCAACGTCTGAATAAAATATAGTTGGTTTATGAGAGGTTGGAACAGCTGCCTTTCAACTTATATTTTCTTTTGTTCATAAGTGAAAGCCTAATATGTTGTGTATTTAATATTTTGGCAAATCTATACTACGCTAATACGGGTACCCCAGAGTTGGCACAGTCTAAGTATTTATAGAGATATTACAGGATGGGTATTCTTTCTAAGGCGGCTAAGAAAAAAAAGTTGTGGTGGATAGGTCACATATGCTAAGAACTTGCACAAACATTAGTCCAGTCGTCATGCACTGGAACATTCTAGACAGAAGCAGTTATAAGTCTCCGACTAGACCTGTAGACATCACGTTATCCGTGGAAAATGCTTAGATATCCTGAAGAAATTATATGTGATATAAAAATCAAGATAAGTTTAAAGTTTTCCATTTGGGGTATAACTAAGTATTAACAAAAAATAAACATCTTCAGTAATAGTTGAATTCCCACTTTAAAATAAAGTAATTTATTACGAGGTTCTTCTGTGTCTGAATAATATGTAATAGATTTGGAAAAAATATGAATTGCCGGTAACAAAATACCATTTCTTAAAAACTATTTTTAAATGTGGGTGATGTAAATTTCAATTTCAAGAATTAAAAAAAAAAAATTTCAAATTGCCACTGCGCGTAAAAGAAGGTAAACCGGAATTGTTACCAATTTATATAACCTTCTTATTTAATAAACAAGATGATCAAAAAATAAAAAAAATTAATAATTGAATTTACAGAAAATAGTTGAAACCAGTTTTAAATTAAATAATAATTGTGGCATTTATTTTTAATAATTTAAACTTTAATAAATTTTGCTAAAATAAAGTCTTAGTTCTTTTTTTATGAATCTACAATAAGAAAACCAGAAACCACCCGGAATATAATGATATGTCTCATAAACATTTATAATTTAACTTACACTTGTGATAATAAATTTGAGGATTTAAGGCGGGAATCATATTCCATAGTCAATACTAAAACCTAGTTTTTATAGCAGGTATTGTGAAAAGAATTATACATGATTACTTTAAGAGCTTCTTTACTGTAGTTTGTATACCCTACAAAAATGTCAAAATTAATTCTCTTAATTATCACACAGCAAGTTTCCTAGTTTCATCTCAGTCTTTTTTAAATTATCAAAATTACTTTAAAGCATTGCGGACATATTAATTTTATATTGAAGTTTAAAAGCTGTTTCTTTTTTTTTTTTACAAAAAAGACAATTTATTATGAACTTAAATAAATAATAAATGATATTAAATAATTTTTTTAAATTATTTTAACATTTATGACCTATAATTGTATACTTTATTATAAAAAAAAACGTAAAATCCATTATTTACACCATTAAATGTAAAAAGTAATCGATGTTTAAATTAATAAAATGAAAAGGTTTCATATATATATATATATATATATATATATGTAATTAACCAAAAAGTTGTCCTAGCAAATAATATGATAAATAGTAATTTATCTTAATTTAAAATTAAAATATTAACACTACAAGGTTAAAATATAAAATTAACTGTTATTAAAAATTAAAGGATTCAGATGATGGTTAAAAAAGAATATATTTACCACTTTAAATAAGTACCTAAAAAGCTTTTGTTATTTTTTGTAAACTAATAAAATTTACGGGTTAGGAACAGCAGTTCCTGCTTAAAAATTTTATGTTCTATAATGTCGAATTTGTATTGTAAAATTTGGTTATTTTATATGGGACAACTCTGATCCCTTGGTCCAATTTCATCCATTTGCGAAGTCTTTCTTTTTATTTTGACAAAAAAAGCATTAATACATCAGTTTTTTTTTAAACGATTAAAATCGTTTGAGATTTAGATGAATTATTAGAACTTTACGTTCCCGAAACATTTAGAATCTTAAGACCTCATAACATTAGAATCAATTTATGAATGCTACTCTTCATGGATACCCACAAATAATAAATGCACCTAATTTGAACTCATTCTAACGGTTAGAACACGAAATTTGCAAAAAGCTGGTGTTTTTGTATGCGATGCTGCCGATCCCATGGTCCATCTACGTACTTAACTTTACTGGCGACGAAGAAACCATTCATACCAAATTTCATTAAATAGATTGAACATTAGGCCAGTTAACCTTGTTACACATACACACAGTCACCAAAAAAAATTTTTCGAATAACGGTTTTCCGAAAAAATGGAACAACTTTTGTTAGGAGAACAAAATCAATTTTTTTTTTTTATTCTTCATTGAGGAGGATTGGCTTTAAAATTCCGAATTTCAGAATCCCAAGTTAAAAGAAGCCTAATCTGATTCGAACATAATTGAAAATAATTCTCATATCACAGCAAAGGGAATTATTAATACCGTTATTTGAAATTAAACACTAAAATTAGAAAGAATTTTCCATTTCATCTTCCTTCAAAATCCTTCCCAATTTTATAGAAAATTACCCGATATTATTTCAAAATAAATTACGTAAATATCGTAAATAAATAATCACGAGATATAAAAGCGCGAGATTTTAATAATACGATATTTTGAGTCACGAACATCCATAACATTTCCTAAAATTTGCAATGAAAGCAATTAGTGAATACTGAATTCAGTTAAGAAAATATTATGAGAAATTAATCTGTCTGTAAAATTTAAGTTCCATTGAATTAATATCCTGTTCTCCACAATATCCATGCATTACTAAAATAAAAATGTATCAAGATTCAATGAGATTACCTTGAAAATTCGTATTCGTTTTTTTTCGATGATGATGATGGTCCATTAATGTCTGATGCACCGAAATAATTACATATTTTATTGAAATGTTGAATTGATAAAAAGATCCAGTTTTTCAGTTTTTAACCTTAAGAAAAAAACCAAAAACAAAAACTGTGTTAAAATGAAAGAAAGTTGTCTTGAAACTTTGAATTTCAAGTTATTATTATTGGGTTAAAATTGACTAAAAATAGTTTATTCAGTTTCAATTTTAGTGTGATTTTCATATTTAATTTGTCAAGTTTTATTTTAAAATAAATTTCTTGAAGCTGGGGTTCATATTTTTAGTATCGCAAATTATACATTAAGGATTTTTAAAATTTGAATTAAAAGGTACGTTTACATAAGTTTTAACTAGTGGAATTTGGAATTTATCTAATGTGTTTAGCTTATCGAATATAATACATATAATTATTTCAATAATTCAATAATATAAGATTAATATTTTAATATTTCTTCATATCTTTCACAATTTCTAGTTGTTGAATTGGATGTCAGCGGTTATATGATATTGACAAATGATATCCTGAAAGATGTTTTGATCCGTCACTGAATGGATTAAATCGCCAATGTTTCTGATGTCCAGTTTCGAATGTTGCACAACCATGTTAATTGTTTCTGTATATTCTCTCCCTGATTTTTTCCTTGGATTTTTACTTTTAAAGTAGTTCGTATTTTTTTCCACGAATAATATGCGAAAAGGAAGAGATTTTTTGTTATTTTAATCTCGTAGTTTTTTTCTTTCCGTGTTTGCTCTAAAGACTCTCTTAATTGAGCGGTTATTTATTTGAAATATTGCTGCAGTGTGACGTATTTTTTTTCGGTTTACGATAATTAATTTAGGATTTGAGATATTTATTTTTAAGTTGAAAATTCGCTATAATGGTTGATTTTATAGACTATATGTTGTAAATCTTTGGGCTGTCTGTTATATGAACTGTATATCATCTGCATATCTGCTCTTTTATAACAACATCTAAATTGTTGACTGCTTCCTGAAAAATATTTTCAGCATTGATTTTAAACAGTAAAGGAGAGAGAATACAGCCTTGTCGAACTCTTTTTTGAATATCAACACTTTGTATCAGCACACTATTTATATTAACACAGGCTGTTTGTTGAAAATTATTTATACACATTATGATATTTTTATCTATGCCAATTCTATTTAACTAGCTGTGGGACCGTCACAGAATGACTGAAGATCAATTGAAAGAAGAACTTTTTCTAATTAAGAAAAATTTCTAATTTTATTATATACATATATGTACATATATTGTCATATCAATACCATATTCTTAAATAAAATCGCAACAGTTACCTTTTGTATAACGCAGATTCGGCTTCGACTCGATCTATTACGATCTATTTCTCCATCTATTCATGTTTTGTATATGTACATATTTAAAAAAAATATTGATATACCCTATATTGTTTCACAACCTTTTTTAAGTTTCATAATGAAATACTTGTTTGTTGCTAATATTCTATAATATACCTACTCTACATGCTAAATAATGTATCTATTTATATGTACGTAAAATTGTATTATGATTTTTGAATTGAGTTTTGCATTATAAAATGCAAATTATAAATTTCATTCGGAATATTTTTTAAAAAACCTAATTAAGTTAAAAAAAATATATTGTTTGGCTTCTATTATGGTGCATCGAACTCAGGTATTGTACACCCGAAGCCACTTTGCCAACCTCTACACCATTTTTAACTTATTAGAGAATTATGAGGGAAAGATGCAGGGATGAGTGAGAGATGAGGGAACTTTGAAATTACTTTGATTGCATTGCTTGGTTTATTTGCTTTTCACGGTTGACCTAATCACTTTTATATTTGAATATTAAAAAGTGCTTCTATCGTTCCAGTTTCTTGTTTTACTGTACAATAAACTGTAAATAAAAAACAAATCATTTTTATTCCAAATATTTTCCCAAAAAATTCAAATTTTAATTTTCAACCATGTAAAAATATATACATACGGATTATTTGTCCTACCTCCTCGAATTTCATGGTGCAGGCAGATACCTAATTTACCCAAATTTCTGAAAAGTTCACTGAAAATAAATTTAAATCAATAAAGTTCAAATGAGAACAAATACTTATTAAATCTCCTAGACAATTAAAGCAATTTACTCAACTCTGCTTTGCTCAACTATGCTCGACTTAATACTATCATATTTTTAAATCAAAAACTAGTATTAATATTTAATCCAACTTACAGCTCAGTTCTTAGAGTTGCGACTTTTCAAAAAGTTATCATCGAAAAGTCTCGGATTCAAATCCTTATAAGTTCAAAATCTAATTTAAAAAATATAATTTATAATTGATATCGTAATAGTTTGTACCATAATATAAAATAAATTTAACTGCCACACCTGAGAAGTAGGCTGATTCACTCACTTAATACATTGTATGTGGTAGGAGAGTGTACATTAAAAATTAACTAAATAAATAAATATTTTTAGCTCTATTCGCACTATTATAATATAAAGCCAATGCTTCAGTATGAGAATCAAACTTCTACTTCATAATAATATCTTTTCAATCGATTTAACATCCCAACATATTCAGATCTGCAATGTACTACAAAATACTACTTATTGAATTAAATATTTTTTTCAAATTTAAAATGAATTAAAATGAAATTCTATTTTAAATTTAAAATGAATTAAATTGAAAATTTCAACTTTAAATGTTAAGGTATCAAAATTATGAAATATATTCACAAATATTGCATATAGTATAAATTATGACAAATACATACGTATATATAATAAGAGGATTCAAAGGATTCAAAGGATATATAATTGAATTTAAAAAACAAAAAGAAATACATTAAAAAAAGTCTTTTTTTTTTTATTTTATTCGATTTATATGCTCTCATTCTTTTCTACAATCATAGATACATTTTATACAATTGTATAGATAAAAATTTATCTTATTTAAAGTACAACGCGTTTACAAGGATCAAAATAGGTTCATATCCTTATTTTAAATATATATATATGTATATATATATATTTTATTTTATTATTTGCATTTTGAATTTATCTATAGATTTGTATTATAAATCTTTTTTAAATTAGAATAAAGTAGTACAAGAGTGAGAGATAAGATATATTTATGTCAAAGCCAATTATGGGTTTTTTTTTTTTATGTAACGGTAAAAAAGGTGTGTGTGAGCTGTGATGGGTGAGGGAGGTAAATGGAAATAAAAAATTTCAATTTAAAAAAAAAATAGAAAAAATAAATCTGTAGATAACTGTTGCTATTTATTTAAATATTTTACATCGAATTTGTATTGAAGTAAAACATGAATACCAGGGATTTAATTTTTAAGCGTATTTAGAGTTTTTTTTTTTTTTTTTTAAATCTTACAATTTTAATATTTTAAATTCTGCGATTAACTTATGCTAATTTATATTTTATTCTGTAGAATATTTTTTTCAAAAATTATTTTATACTTATATTTGTTTTAAGTCTAGTTTAAAGGATATTTTTTCTTGTTTAAAAGGAATTAAATGAATATTTTGAATTTAATTTGTTAATCCTGCAGCTCTATAAAATGTGAAATATAATGAAAGGAAGGTAACTAAAGGAAGGTTGGAATCCCCAAGTTATACCAAGGAATTGTGACATTTTTGATGCCTTAAAGATTTAACTGACTTCATCCTGGCTACTAGAAGTTTCTAGGCTATTGGAAGAATATCAGTCGATGTTTAAGTTTAGTTGAAAATGATTTTTTAAACATTTAAAATAATAATTAAAATATAATAAAAGCTGTTTATAAACACCTTTTTTTCTTTATTAAATTTTTTTAAAGACCAGGGTTCTGTTACACTAATTATTTATCATTAATTAATCAAATAATAAATTAAATAATCAAATTTTTTATAAGTGAGTGCATTTTTCTAATTAAATATAATTTTGATATTGTTCATCGATAAAACCTCCCAAAATTTATAGTTCTTGTATTTTTATCCTACTCTATTGTAGGAATTACTTTTTCCCTATGCACAATAGCAGTACAAGCAACTTGCCCCATTTACAACTTCTTTAATATATTATTATGTAGGATTCAAAATTCATTTCTCATTTGGTTTTAAACATTATTTTAGATTTATCAATTTTTATACAAAATGAATAGAAATTATACAATCATAATTAAGAAGAATTTCAATATAAATTGTCATTTAAGAGGTATAGAAAAGCCTCTGCTCAGTGTTCTAACAAAATATTTTTTAGAGAGTAGCAATAATAAATATAAATGAAGTTAATTAGGAAAGTGAGTCTAATTATTTAAGCATGCAAAAAAAATTTATTTCTATAGAAAATTAATTTAGTGGTTAAAATTTTTTAATAACTTTTAAACAATTTTTAATATGATGCCTCGGCAATTTAAATTTTCATAATTTTTCCCTGAATACTCATATATTCTCAGAATTAAAAATAAATTCGAATAATTGGCAAATAAATTAAAAGAAAGTCTATAAAATTTTATAGAAAAAATTTACAGATTTAAAAAAGGAATACTTTAAATAATAATTTTTAGAATTTGGCATTAACTCATCTACCTTTGCATATTACTTGATTGATATATGTATATTTTAAGCCACTAATTAACCACAGAAATGACAAATGAAATTATATCTATTTTAAATACCAATAAAAATATTTCGCGATAAATTCGTTTTAAATGTGTAACTTTTAAAATCCGTTGAAATATCTATTAAATATAATTCGTTTGTTTTAGTGAAAAAAACTATATCTTACTTTATAAAGCTTATTTCAGTTGAATTTTATAAAAATTCCCATGAATTTCCGGGTATTATTTTGGTTTTTCAATTTAGTAAACAGGGTGATTCGTAAGAAAGTAAAAAAGATTTTGATAGAATGATAGAGTAACTTTCTTAAATGTATTGACAGTCATTTAATACAAAAATACTTAATTTTAGGTAATAAAATATTCTGATAGCCGTCTTCTCAAGCTTTAATTAGATATACGACACGTTGAATTATTTTTTACCAGAAGATAAAACGAAAAATAAAATTAAAAAATCAATTAAAAAATTTTAAAATCATTTTAAAACTTTTTTTAAATTGTTAAAAATTTTTTAAGACATTTTTTTTTTAACAAATTAAAGGAAGCTACTTTCCCACTCTATTAAATTATTTTTTCAGGGGTGGGAAATTGAATCCCAAAATTTCAGGAATGCTAAAATCTTGCTCGGAACAGAAACTTATGGGTATTTTAATCAAAACAAAGAAAACAGTCCCAAATCTGCTTTAATACCCTCTAATCGTAGAACTATTGGACACATATAACTTAGTCTCTAAACAAAAATTTTGTCCTAATGATATTTCCTATTAACCGGTCTGAATCACGCTGTATATAGAAACCAGTTATTAAAAATACCTTACTTAGCATGAAAATTAAAAAAAAACCGACATCATATATAAACACAGTAACTACGATTGTATACTTTTTAGAAATTCATTTAAATAAAGTTTTATTTTCAATATAGATTTCTCTGAATTTCAGCAAATCAAAAGTTTTATGAATTTTAATTTTATTTTTAAATAGAAATAAGTACAATTTAGAGTTAATTTACTTTTAATGGAAGTATACTATAGAAGCATATATCAATATTATCAATTATATATTTGTAAATTGATTTTAGCTGTAAATATAGTTTTAAAATATTTTTGAATTGAATTTTATTTAAATATTGACTTGTAAAAGTTTAGTTTCCATCTGATTGATAGGTTTTCCCAATTTATTAAGAATTAGTACAATGATTATTTCAAAAATATTTTCATTATCTTAATCCCAGTTACCTGATTAGATTTGGTAGACACCTACAGTTCTTACGAAAAAAAGCTTTCTTTTATTCCTAAGAAAAATATCTACTATAGATGAACTTTATAATAATCCATGTCAAAATCTGAAATAAATAAGAATTTTTAATATAAAAATAATAAGAGTTTTATGTATTAAATATATATCAAATGATAACAGTTTAAATCCTTTTAAATAAATCCATATATTGATATATTGTTAAAGATTTTCCAACATTTATTTAATTGACTTAAAGCCTTAAGGTACATCTTATCTTGGTATTTAATACCAGACATTTTATTATAAACCAAAAAATTCTTAAATCACGTTTTAAATATAAAATAAATTCTAGTTTAAATCCTATATAACGGATTTTTTTTAAACGTAATATATTGAAATATTGTCCCAAGTTTTTTTATTTTATTGGAATAAATAAATTTTCCATTGTACCTATTATTTATTTCTATAAAATAAAATGAAAATGAAAAATCCCATTAAAAAATGATTATCGATAATATAAATTTTCTTTTTATCATTTAAACTTTAAATACTCTGTTAACTGTTAACTGTTGTATAAAAGAAAATCCAAAAATAAAATAAACAAAACTCTTTTTTTTCACACTTGTATTTCAAGTTAATTTATAGGTATCCTTGACCTTGAACTTGGCTAGACATACTTATTTATATAAATTTTACAAAATACATATACATACATACATAATAATACACACAATTATTCTAAAGTGATTTTATTATATCAAGTTAACAATGAAAAACAAAAACAAGTTTATATTATATAACATTATATAAAATGTGTGTATCAATGTGTACATAAAAATATTTTACAACAACAAAAAAAAATTTATTTCCAACTCTACTTCCTTCAATTTGAATTCCTATGCAAATACAATTTTTTTATTTTATTTTATATTTTATGCAATGACATTACTTTTTTTTTAAATATTTATTTTAATTATATATTTATAATTATTTACTATTCGTATGTATTTATTTAATTTAATAAAATCATTAAATATTATGTACTTAAATTTTAAATTCAATTAAATTATATAATATTATGAAGTTTCACTCATTGTTAGTTGTTATGTTGTTAGTATTAAATTCAAATACACAAAAGTTGTCAAAAAAATTATCAGTATTGCCATTTTCGAAAAAAAATTTCATATAAAATTAATATTATGTATATGAAATAATGTTGAAAACTAGTTTCTGTCAATATATTTTGTAGCAACATTGTGGAATATATGAAAAATGTTTATAAGCAATATTTAAAAATATGTATACAATTTTTATTTAAAAAAAACTTTGAATTTTAATTTATGAATTAAATGGAATTAATCAATTTATTTTAGATATTATTTAAAAAAATATAAAATGTAGGTTATTTATTTGTTATCAAATGCAAATTTTTATTATTAACTATTTAATAATTTTTTATACTTAATAATTAAAAATCATATAACTGTCTATTGAAGAAGGTATGTATCTATACATAATATTATGCAAATGTTGAATATTGTACACATTTGAAATATTGGGATTTTTAAATACTTGATTTTGTTGCTGCAGCATGTGTATAAAGAAAAGTATTTAAGTTTACTGGTATTAGTTACTTTGTTAAGTGTTGCATCTACCCGATGCTTCATAAAGTCATTTTTGGTGTTTTGATTTAATATTATTAATTAATCATTTATTATAAAAAAAAAGTAATTTATCTATTTTAAAAAAAATTTAATATTTATTAAATTCAACAAATTCAATTTTAATTAATATTATAGAGAATATATCGTTAAGTCTAATTGTAAGTACATAGAGAATAGTATGACTAAAAATATATAAAACTGATATATTTAATAAAAATATATATTTTTAACAGAAATTCTGAGTTTTTATTTGAAATTAGTTTTAAAACATAGTATTATTTTATTATTAAAATTACTGAATTTTACTAAGGAAATATTTATTTGCATACCACGGATTTTGAGAATAAAAAAATCCGCGCCAAAACTATATAGATACTGTCAAATGTAAAAGTAAAATAATTTCTTTAAAAATATAATGTATACTAAAATTTATCCAATAAATTGGTATTTTATTACAAAGTTTTCAAACTTTTTTTTTTAATTTGAGACTCTTTTGTTTACAAAATAATGTTAAACGTCAGCCAGAAGAATATTATTCAATCTAATTAGTTAAATTTGTTTTTGGAAATAAAAAATGGAAAGATTTTGAAGGTAATAAAACTTTAATCAAAAGAACATAATTCCAGATTAAATTTTTTTTTTAGAAAATGAAAATGTTAAGGTTTTGATTCCGCTACAAGCCATTAATGAAGGCAGAACAAAGGATGCAATAGGGAAATATTGCTAAAGAGGTTTTCTAAGAATCAATTTAAATCTGGTTTTTTTCCAAAATGATTTACGATGATTATTATTTAATATCATTCACATTAAATTTATTGACAAAAAAATAAAAATTATTTATTAATAAAAACAACATTTAATTAAAAATTTTGAAACATAAATTTTAAGTAAAGGTATTGAGTATGTAAATTGTATGGATTGTTCTGATCTGTGAACAGGCTGGAGAAAGTGAGAATAAAACAATTCAGAAAAGTAAGTAAACAAATATGGTTTTAATTTTAATGTATGTAAAAATTTTTGAAAAATTTGAATTAAATTTGTTTAAAATTTTATACAGTTTTGTATGAATCATTAACTTTTATTATTATTAAAATTATTTTTTTGTATAATTATATTAAAAATTTCAATCAATCTTTTATTTTTTAGCAACTAACTTCCAGGGCTATCGGTTTGAATTTATAATATTCTATATGTATATTTTGTTTACAATCTTAATTTAATTTAATAATTTTACATTTTTATTCATTTTTATTCTATTTATTCTATTGTTTGTTTATATTAATTCATATATTTTAGTTTTGATAAGAAAATCTATTATCTTTCTAATATTTTAATCTGTTGGATGTGATAAGAGATATGACCTATTCGTTTTAATGAAAATGAAGAAGAAAGTTTGAGTAGAGATCATGCATTCGGATATGATATGTGTAATTGTTAGCGAGTTAGAAATTAAAAATTGACAAATGGGTTGAGCTTCATTTTGGATTATGTATGAGAGTGTTAAGCTACTGGCATGTCCTAATCTCATTCTAACAAAGTTTCCGATTTAGTTTTTCTTAAAAGATAAGATTTTTCATATTTAATTTCAGAAAGAATTGAAATTTAATTCTTCTCTCAGAATTTAAACTAAGAATTTAAAGCCTTGATCCCACGTAATTTTCTTTTTTTGACAAAAAGTAATATTAATTTTTTCTTTTATAAAAATTCACTTTTTGGAAAACAGCTAACAGTTAATGAACATTTTATTCATGCATATTTATATCAAAATATTGTTTGTTTTAACTGGAAAATTAATTTTCCTATATTGTATGTTATATCGATTGATTTTTATTAAACTAATAAAATAAAAACATGTAATTTCATTGGCACTTTATACATTTAATCTCTACCCATTACCTTCCCTCTGTTCCGTTTTGGGAACCTCACATCCATAAAAGGATCAAAATATACTTGTAACTAATTGCTTTGGAAAAAAAAATAAATTTTTCATAAAGGAAATCTATACCTTTAAAAAAAACACAAAATATATTTTGAAAGAAATTAAAAATTCATTTTCTAATTCAGTAATTTTGAAATTGAAAAAAAAAAATAAAAATAAAAATGAAATGATTTTAGAGATACAAATTGATTTTATTTGTTTTATTATATATATATTTTGTAATTGTGAACCAAAATTAATTTTCAAAAATAACAAAATACAAAAAAAAAAAACAAGAAAAAGTAATAGGAAAAATTCACGGAAATTGCATTTTTCACTCGTAAATTTTAATTAAATCCTAAAAAAAATAAAAAAAAATTGAAATAAAATAAACCCCAAAAAATAAAATAGAAATTCAAATTGAAAATATATACTAAGAAACATAAAAGTTTATTGAAAATGTACAATGTCTATTCATCCTAAAAATTATTCTATATATGTATAATATTACATGTCAGATATTTTTATTTTTTTTTTTATTTTGTATTTTTTTTTTTTTAATATCCAAAAACTAAAACTGAGCGTCAAATAAGTGTGTTGTATTTCTAAAAATTTGAATACACAAATTTTCAGTGTCATTTTGCGGATATAATAAATTAAAAAAGTGATAACTATTACCGTTATTATAATAGTAGTGGTTCTATTTATACAGTGCATATGTGATATATTATATACTCCTCCTAAGTGTATGCAATTTATCTTATATGATTTTAAATTGAAGAGAAATTGAGATTCGGGCTAATATTGTAATAATACCATACATACTAAAATAATTATCAAGTTATATTTTAATACTACTTTGAAGGCATAATAGATATTCCTCCTGAATGTATGCAATTTATTTTATACAAACTTTAACGTTTCACAATTTCACGTTTAGATAATATTCTAATAATTTAATGAATTGTTATACTTAAATTTAAATTTCAGTAGGTTCATAAAAAAATTACTGCGAAGAAATATTTATAATAATATTTCTCCTAAGTGTATGCAATTCGTGTTATATGAATTTTAACTTTTGATAAAAGGTCTTCTAACTTTTACATAAATTAATAATAATTTTTTAGTTGGAAAAAATTTTTTAAAGAAAAGTTACCGTAAAATAATGTGGCCTTAAAAGTGATCATAATTATTACATTAATTATTACAAACTACTGAACACCCTAAAAATTATTTCCTTTTTTAATACGAGTACAATTAATTGCATAAAAATTTTAATAAATGTTCAAAACTTATGTCATTTCAAAATATAATTAAAATTCACTAAAATGTATATTGACCCAAATTCTGAATAATCAAATTTTTTTTATTCAAATATATATAAAACATGTAGTATAAATTATGTATTTGAAATTGTAAAACTTTGTTAAAATTTGAACATTATGAAACGTTAATTTACAACTGTTTGTATAAAACCAATTGCAATATGAAATAGCTGAAGTACATTGATATAAAAGGAAGACAAAAATTTTGTTAATTTATAAATAAGTTAACTATTGATAAGTAGGTATATAGGTATATTACAAAATTTTATTTACTTTATAATAAAGGTATATTGAAGTAAATATAAAATAATTAATATTAGAGAATAAAGATAAATGGTAGTAGGGTTAGTTATTGGATTACTTACAGAAATTTTTTGCCTCAATTTTAAAAAATTTGCGATTACTGTGCATAATTATATTAAATTAGTGAATTAATCGTTTAAAGTACATTTTATTTCTTCTATATACCGTCCCAAAGTTGTATCATGATTTCTTAAAATTTTCTATTATATTAAGATATTTTATAAAGTATTCATCCTAAATGTATGCAATTTATAAAGATAATTTACCGAACAAGTTTTTAGTTAACAAGGCGTGAAACATTCCCAACCCTTACTCTAGGTCAATGTCATAATAAGTATTCATCCAAAATGTATGCAATTTACGTAAACTTCATATATTTTACGAATGTGGTGATTACCATTATGATATTGAATATAATTTTGAAATAACCATCTCAATTTCATTTTTAAAATTTCTTTTGAATTAGTTTTTTTTTTTTACGTGATATGGTTTTTATAATTATTTTGTGGTAGATTATGTGTTGTGTGATTCAATTTTGTATTTTTTTGTTTTTTATCTATATTTGGTTTTGTTTCTATGTAGTTTAATTTTCACCTCAATAGTTTCAATATTTGTTTTTGATTAAAAAATAAAAGGAAAAGAGATATTAAATCAAAACTTTATAGAATATGGTTTTTTTTTTTGTTTTTCTCAGGAAATTGTCATTTCCTGATTTCCTGAATACGTTTTACCCTTTTGAATTAGTATACGTTTGTGTAAATCATATTATTTGCAATTTTATTATAAAAATTTTTTATGTATAAAATTCCAATTAAAATGGAATTTTGTTAAGTTTTAAGTTTTATGGGTACATAGAGGTGAAGTTATAGGTTTGATTAAATTATGATAATTCATTACAGTAGAAGTTCGATAGTGATTGATTATTATACACTTTTTAACTGGTATGAGTTTAAAATTAAACGAAGTAATATTTGTATTTAAGTATTCTAATGCAAATTAATAAATAAATAAACATATATTATAATTTCGTTTTAAAAAGTCACATAAAGTAAAGTAATTTTATAAAATTTTTTGGAAAATTTAATTATATAGCAACTTTTAAAACTTTTTGATGAAAAAATTATTTAGAATAACTTTATAAATTTACACAGTTTTAATATTATACTTCTTATGAAACTATTAAATTTAAAAAAAAAAGGTTTTTTTTTAAAACATTTTGTTGTTTAATAAAATATCCTGTAACTAAGCATTTTTTAAGAAAACTTATTTTTTAGCTTAGCTTTTTCAAATTATGTCGTTATGACGTGGTTTATTAACCGAATGAATGCGAATTCGATCATCGCACAAATTGTAAATTTTTGATCATGAAACAGATAGCTGAACTTTATTAATCATATTAAATACCGAAACCAAAGAAGTAATTTGACTCTTATGTCGTCTTGAAACTCTTTTGAAATACAAATATCAAGAACAGAGTCAAAATAATATTCAAACAAGCATTAATAAGGTCAACGTACTTTGTTTATGGTTTACGTTTTTCTGTGTTACCACGGTTACCACGGTAGTGCATTCCGGAAAATAGTTTGATATCACATATATTTTACCACAATGAGGAAAATATGGAGATGATCAGAATTCCACAAGTTTTTTGAGCATTTAATATTCATAGACTAATATATTTTTCTTAATATTCGAAATCAGCAGGTTTGTTTTAATTGTAAAAAAGATTAAAAAGTTTGTAATTTCTCTGTTAAAACATAATTTATTTAAAACTCCTACAGCTATGCAATTTTTGTATTTACTCCTAAAGTTATGCAATTTTGATTTGAAAAATTAGTTTTTGCGCCTAGAAAACCTAGAAAACAAATTTATGCTATGTCTCGCAATATATTTCGCGATAATTTTCTGATACCTCAAAAGTTTCAGTAAAGAGTTTGAAGAAGAGCTAAAATCTTAATTTTACTAAAATAAAATGTCCACTTTTATCAAAAAATTAAATTTTGGGACGATTGTCCATTTAATATTTAAAATCAAAAACTACCAATTATATTTTTAATTTATTTATATAACAATAATATTATTTATATAAGTTACCTAAATTTTTTAATTAACCTTATTTATATTTTCGGGCACATGCTAATTTTATTAAATAAAAAAAAATTATATAATAAACTATATTCACAAAATGGTTTCTAAAAAATGGGTTTTTTCAAAATTTTATTTTCTTTGTGTATACTAATGTAATTATGAAGCACTATATAAAATATTTACACATGCATAATTTTAGTTTTTATTTAATTAGTTTTTGCTTAATTTTTGAATTTTAATAATGTTTAGAGAGTTTAAAATTTATTTAAAAATTAAAAAAAATATAAATATATAATATTATTATTGTTTTATTGTATAACATTGCTAAACATTTTTTCATCATAATAATTCATATTTTTTTTGAATAATAATAAGTTAAGGTTTTACATGTGGGACTTCTGAATACAATATAAATTTCCCTGTGGAATTTAATTAAATTTTTTTTTTTTAATGTTCTGGTTTAGTTGTGTTTTTTTTTTTTATACAAGAGTTTAAATAATTTTGTTTTAAGTGGGTGGTTTATATTTTATAAAAAGTTTGAATTAAATTTTTAGTATATTTTTTTACAAACAATTTGTTTGTTTTTCTCTGTAAAAATTCTAAACTAATTTGGGATGTAAATATCTACTTTAGTACTAAAGGCTGTTTTATTATTAGATTGCGTTTAAAAATTAAACAAAATTTTCCTGGGAAAGTTATTTATTTCTTTGGTAGAATCCATACTAAAATTGTATAACTTTAGGAGTAAATATAAAATTTGGGAATTAAGTTTAATTTTAGTTCATTCATTTGAATTATATTAGGTAGCATGTCTAATATGTCTGCATTTGCCGTAATGCTTTAAAGATATCGGTAAATTATCTTTATAGATTGCATACATTTAGGATGAATACTTTATAAAATATCTTAATATAATAGAAAATTTTAAGAAATCATGATACAACTTTGGGACGGTATATAGAAGAAATAAAATGTACTTTAAACGATTAATTCACTAATTTAATATAATTATGCAAAGTAATCTGCATTTGCCGTAATGCCATTTTACTGTATTTTTTGCTAATTATTATCCTGTGGATCTGTCTTTTTTCACTAATTTCATTGTACTAGATCATAAGGCTAAATATACACATTTTAATTGGCGCTCTTTAACGAAATTTTACAAATAAACATTTTATTTGATATAAAGGCAGTATTTTCATTTTAATTTTACTAATGCCGTATAAAGCCTTAAGACTCTATTTTTCACTTAAAAAGTAGTTTTTTTTTTTTTTTAAGTTAAGAGAGTGAAATCTTTTGAAATATGTGTAACCTTAAAATAATTTGGAGGGATTTAATGGTTTGCAAAAAAATTAGGGTATGAAACCTACATAGTCTAATGATATACAGTAAAGAAAATTGAAGTACAGACAAGTGACTAATAGAAAAATTAAATACAGGCTTGTGATATAACGTATTGTCTGACATGAAGATCTGGGTCTCAAGATTTTAAATATTTCATAATACTTTAGATAATATAACACTTTGTATTGATACTCAATAGTGTATTTCAAAAAACTTTTCAGTAAGAGCATTATACCACATATTTCACTTTTACACTTATTAAAAGTATCCATTGTCTTATAAGATACTAGTTATTTAAAATTATATGCCATTATTAACATATTATTTTCAATCATCACCTAATAGATTTTCATACCCAAACTACGTCTCAGTCTACAGAGGATTTTCTACAAAATTATTATCTTTTATTTTAAACATATCAACAAAGCCTCATTTGCATATCGTATACAAAAGATTCTGATAATAAATTTAAATGGTACCAATAAGTTACCAATAATTTATAGCTAAAACCTTTTAATATAAAGATCCTACATATATGACATAAAACAAATTTGATCGGCACCTTTTTTAATATACAAAATTATTCACAAAAAAAAATCCCAACAATTTACAAAGATAATATCAGTCATTTATGTAAATTTATAACACATTAATTTTAATCTTCAATTTGTTAACATTTTGTCTGTCATTCTAAATAATCTTTATTCAAAATGGATTAATTAGTTAAATAATTTATCATTAGTTTAAAGTTATATCAGAATTTTCAATCAGCTATTATTATTACACGGCATAATATTTATATATTAATTTATGGGTATGTTCTTTGAGAAAACTTGAAGGTTTAATTTAAAAAACAGGAACATTTTAAAGAATTTTTATTATAACGGTATTTCCTTTTCTACTATTTTTAACGTTGGCGATCCTATAATGCTGTCTAATTAATACTACATTTTTAAAGCTGCTTTAATACTTCTGAAACCAAGTACGTCAACTCACCTATTTGTAACTGCATTCCAATTTCTTTTATTTAGCAGCCACAAGTTTTTTTAAAAGTTACCTTTTTTCCAAAATTTTGTCCTCGGCTATTTAAATTCAATATATATATATTTTGAACCCTCGTAACATGCTTAACATGCCCTCGTATTGCAAACAACTTCGTCTATTTATAGTCTTTATAGTGCAGACTTCTATGCCTAGTAATATTTAAATCATTGTAGTTATGCTCAAAACGAATTTTAGGACATAACCTTAAGTTAAAAATTTGACTTTGAATACAGATTAGTTGCTTAAATAGATTGTTTAAAATATTTAATATTTATTCTTTACTTAAAGGCTTTTGACTAGAGACATAGATCGGGCAATTGAAGTTGCTTTATGTCCTAAATTCAATCAGGTATTTTAAATACAAAAATTGGAATTTCGATTAGAAAACACATTTATTTACACTAGTCTAGATCAATTAATGAAATAAAATAGCCAAGAGCCCCAACTCTATTAAAGTTTTCATGAGAACTAGATGAAATGATTTATACTTAAAAAAGCAGCAGATCTTTTACCTTACTCCCAACTATTGACTCAAAAAAATGTTAATTAAAATAAATTAAAAGTGGAGTTTAGAACATTCCCGTTCTGTAGTAAGTTAGTTAGGATAGTATCACCTTTCATGGAATTTAACAAACTTTTTTTTTACCTGTAATTCTCTCAGGCACTGAACGAAAGAGTATAATATAGCAGAATTGATATACAAATGGTTTTTTAAACTTAAGTTCTTATCATAAAAAAAAACAAAACAACAACAAAAATCAATCTCCGAAAAAAAAACAAGCAAGGAAAAGTTTCTGATATTTTATGACGGAAAAATTTATATATATATATGTATATTATATATAATACACATATATGGATTTAGTTTACAAGTTATTTATTTTTACCTGATGAAAACATACATTAACAGGTTGTTGTTTTATTCGTGTTAAAAAAAAGGGTATAACATATCCTTTATATCCTTGTATAAAGGATGTTTTTTAATATATTTGTATAACGGGGCATATAATATTTATATAAATATATATATATGTATAACTCAAGATATATTATATTTAAAGAAGATATAATTTATGGTCAAATTGAATGACGGCATTTTTGGTTTTTTGGGTTTTATTTGTTATATACATACATACATACATGCATATGTAATAAGATTAAAATTTAATTTTTGATTAAATCAAAAAGAATCTTTTGTACAAAAACTAATCAAAATTTATTTTTAGAATTTATAATTTTCAATTAAGAGCAAATAAAATTAAAAATTAAATAAAATATATAAATAAAGCAGATCAAATATTTAAATTTAACCTCAAATGAATGAATAAATAAACTGAAATGATTTTAATTAGTTTTTGGAAAGTTTTGTACAAGTTTACATTTTTGGTAGGGGAGACTTACTAAGAGCTCAAGGAGATTAACGAGGGCCCACTGCAATGTCTGCAGAGACATACTAGCGTTTAGACTCTATTTAAAACAAATGGACTGAACTCTTAGATGGATGGGTGAGACTTTCAAAAGACATCAAGCGAACCTAAACGCCTTTGGAAGTTTAAACGTTTTGTAGACTTTAACCAACTGTAATCAGAACTTAGAAATATTAACGAATGCCCACGATATTGTCTGAAGGGGCATTCCTGTGTTAAGACTATATTGCACAATAGTTGGACTGAACTCCTAGATGGAGAGTACCACAGTAAGATAAATTTTTTTTCTTAATATTATTGTAATTAGTTCTAAGGGTTTATTAAGAAGATATTTGCAGAACTGACAATAGCTTCTGAATTTCGATGCTGATTTAATAGTGTTAAAACTTTAAGGCTTTTGTGAAATCATTTACCATTAATCATCCGAATAGTTCTGTTTTTTCTATCTTAGTTAGCTGTTGAAGAGCGTTGCTTGGGGCTTTAGTGTTTAGATCTAATATACCAAAATTATTTTCAAATCCAAGCTTTGAATCTAGTTTTAATAGATTTTTATTTGTAAAATATTTTTACAACTCAACTGTTATACGAAAACTGTTATACAAAAAATTCCTCCTAAGTTTTGTATCTATTAATTAACTTTTTTTTTTTACAAAAACTTTAAATTTTTTCATTAACCATTTTTAAATGTTGAGTCAAGTAAAATTGGTCAATTTTTTCTTTTTTAAATTTAATGTGCAATTTTCTTCCTTTACCGTTATAAAGGTGTAAAGATAAATTAAAAAATGAAAGAGTGTATTCCTTAATTTAAACATTGAACAAAAAGATCCTTTACCTTGATAATCTCTTGCTAGCTTTCATTATTTAAAAATTTTATATAATTATATAAAAATATATCAAGGAAGAATATAATATTATATAAAAATTGTAATGAACACTGGGCATGCAAAATGATACGTTCAACAAAAAAAAATAAATCACAGAAATTTGTTATGTCTACTCTGTCTTAATGATGAGTCAATTTTTCCTCTAGTTACTCCATATGGAGTCAAAACAATTAATACTAAACATGTGGAATAGAAGTTTGGCCCCAGTTCCATAAGGAGTGTAACCAACAGTAAAAAAGATTTTACCTATAATTTTCAAAAGGGGAAATAATTAATGGATCTTCATTCCAGTAAAGATATCTAGAAAATTATAGGTAAGTAGGCAAGGTGGTGATCCTCACGACAATTCCGTCAAGGCCTTATAATTAGCACTAAATTCCACCATTTGGTCCTACTGACTCATGTGATTTGCGTTTTTATTTCGCTTTTATATCCAACCAGTGGAGTTCAGATACGATATCAGTTCTTTGATTTTGTGTTTAGAGAGCTCGTTAAGGTTGTGGAAGAACGCTTCACCGGAAAGCCTTTCTCTCACTAGCACCGGACATCTGCAAAGAAAGTGCTGTAAGATATAAGGATGAGATCCTTGATCGGTGGCTGCATCGGTGGCTACTGGTCAGTGGCCTTTGATAGTTGCCTATAACTTGCACCTGCATCTAGTTTAAGAATTTCCAGTGTATAAAATAATTATGTATATGTTTATGTATATGTGTATATTTACTAATAGTGTTCCTTAAAAGGTGTTAATTAAAATCGTTTTTTTTGTTTTTGTTCTTTTCTACTTAAACTCTATTCATCTTTGTCTTTCTCATAGCTACAACTCTTTAATTTTAATAAAAAAAACCTTTTTTGTACTTTAATATTCCTCTGTATATACATATATTATATACAAAAAAGTAGTATTCCTTTAGGTAATATCAGATGTACAGTTGGAAAAAAAATATTTATAGATAAAAAAAAAATACCTCAGATTACACTTCATTTTTTAATCAAGAAGAAGTGATAAAATTTTTTTTTTAAACTTAATTGTAGTGTCAAGCATACGTTGGTACAAAAAAAGAGATTCAATAGCTCCAAAAACTTTTATCTTAAAAGTAAACTAATAATTTTAGAATATTTAATAATGCCGAGTATATAATATGGTAGACCTTTTATATTTAATATCTTCTATCGCTGATAGAAATTGGAGAGGCAGAGGGTTTCTTTTATAGGTACATAAATATTTTTATGATGACAATGTTTTAATAATTATAAGTGAGTTTATATTTAAAAAATTTAAATACGAAATGTTACACTATTTTTTAGGTGTCTTTAGAAAAAAAAGGTTAGTTTTAAAATTTTAATCCTTTGTATAATTTATTGTTTGTCATTGTGTGGTATATTACGGTAGATGATAGATGAGGGTTTATTACAATTAATTTTCCGTTTGTAATGCATCGTATTAGGACTGATAGATATGGGGAGACTCAAGTTTGTAAAACAGATGATTATCGAATTGTAACATAAGGAAGATGTAGACAGTAGACATGATATGGACATCCTAAATTAATCCTTTGTTGGTCAGGAAATTCCAAAATGAAAATCTTCAAGAAAATACCTTCAAGGCAAATTCCCAAAAACGGTAAAAAACAAGTCCGGTATTAAGGGTGTTCTAGTTTTCAAGAAATGGAAATTGGTGAATGAATTTTGTACGACACCTACACGAAGGTGAAAGTTCCTACAAATTTTTCCAAGAGTTCTTTAAGTTAATTATATAACATGGGCTAGTTTGCTTTTTAATTAACAGCTGTGATACATAGTCCTACAATCTTAAATTTCCTTAATTCTCAAGATCCTTTCACATCCCTATCTTCGAAACCAAACTGTATCCAAGAATCCACCCTTAAGTTTGGTTTTAGAATCACAGTTCTTTTGGCGGCTTTTGAAGTTTTCCACTTCCCTCGGAAAAAAAACCTACGAATGAATGAAAAGGGTTCTACACAAGACTAACTATTGTTAGCTACTGCTTTTCTTGATTTCCTGTATTCTCTAAATGTAAAGTATGAAGACAAGCAGAACACAAATTAAAATTGGGTGTTAGAAATGTAATAGATTAAGAAATTCAAATTTTTTCAGGTAACTTTCATATGAAGTTTACAAGCTCACTGCTTTGGGTTAAATTGGACTTTGGAGTTAGAATTCAACATGAAGAAATAAATGGATTAAATATTAAAAAAAAATTTCGAGTAGCTATTTAACAAGTCTCAGAATCAGTTTACATTTCCGAGACTGAGAAACTATGCCTGATGATAATGGGATAATATGTAGATTCTTGTACACGAAGGCATATTGTGTTTATTGTATATCATATTGGTGTTTTAAATCAAAAGTTCAGACTCCTGATACCCAAAAATTGGCAAGAGAAACTATATTATTCCTGATTTCATAATGAATTTAATTATTAGAATACAAAAAATATAATTACGTAATAAAAGAATATATAAAATATCTATATATAGTGGTCATTGTAAAAAATTGTTCGGTTCGTTTATTTTTAGAAAAAATTCAGAATTGTCTTTATGGTCATAAAACTTAAAAAACCCGACTTATTGTATCTGGAATTAAAAATTATTTTACAACAAACTATAGTAGGTATTACAGAACACTTTGTGTCATAATCTTTTTTTTTATATTTTGTAAAATTTTCGAGTCCGCTTTATAATTAAAGGTATGTAGATAATATGTAGTTTAAAATACATGTACATTTCATTAATAATTCTTTTTAATATTTATTTATTTAGGTTTATTATTAGTTTTTTTTAGTTTTACTTCTAATTTAAGTTTTTTTATTTTATTGGGTACTTCAGAGTATTTTTTTTTGGGGTACGATTTTGAGAATTATGCCACAAGGAATTACAAAAAGGGTGATGAAATTTTTAACATGGGTTAAAAAGAAATTTAAATAATTCATTTTTTTGTGGTTCATAATAAAATAAAATTAAAAAAAAAGTACTAATATGTAATCTATAGGTTAAACAATATATATACAGGGTGTCCGGGACTCAAGTACGCGCAATAAACTCAGTGATTGGGGGCATTAAAACAAACAGAAAATTGTATTGGTGGGGGGTGTCTATTGTGGACCCTTTTCGAGATATGAGGGATTAAAGATTTAAGGAGACTTTTCATAAAACAATCAGTAACTTTTGAACAGCTTTCCGTAGAGAGATAAAAAAAAATTAATTTTGTAGAGTAAGCTAATAATACTCATATACCCAACATTTACAAAGTTATGAAGGTTCAAAATGATTTAAAATGAAAAAATTATGTTTCAAACTCTATTTTCTTTTGAAACACACTGTATTTGGGGTACTTTTTATAGCATATTTCAAGACAGCTTTTCAAGCCCTATTAGTACATAATAACTTTTTCTCTATCTCTAACCATTTTTGATATGAAGAATAGAAAAGTGTGTTATTTTCAATCGGTTCAAACAGAAAAATCATGAAATTTTTTTTTTATCTATTTAATTTTTCATTAATATTTTATAAGAAATTTTAAATCATTTTGAACCTTCATAACTTTGTAACTGTTGGGTATATTGGGATCATTAGTACACAAAAATTAAAGCTGACAACTTACTCTACAAAACGGATTTTTTTTTATCTCTCTACAGGAAGCTGTTCAAAAGTTATTGATTTTTTTATGAAAAGTCTCCTAAAAATCTTTAATTCCTCATATCTCGAAAAGGGTCCACAATAGATACCACCCACCAATACAATCTTCTGTTTGTTTTAATGCCCCCAATCACTGAGTTTAGTGCGTGTACTTGAGTCCCGGACACCCTGTATATAATATTTAAATTAGGTATTATTATGATAAATCGATTTTATAGTGTTGTTTTTTATTTGAATTAGAAATTAGGGTATAAAAAACTATGTTTAATTAGTAAATTTGCATATTTAAAATATACTAAAAGTAAGTGTATAAAAAAAAAAAAAAAATTTTTAATTACTAAAAATTAATTAATGTTTTAAATATAAATTTGATAAAGGAAGGGGTTTTAATTTTGAAGTTTTTTTTTATCTTAAAGGTGATTATATTAAAAAAAAAAGGTAATTAAAAGATATTAAAGTATCTTTTTCTACTTTAACTGTAGACTTGTGTTTCCGTTGAGTGAATATTTTTAACTTTAAGTGAAGAAATACTTACTTTTTTTTAAGTAAATATTTTTTGCTGTAAATGAATTGTTAATTTAATTTTAATTAAATGTATTTTTAACTTTAGTAAATTTTGTAGAAATTAACCGTCAAGCAATTGAGTATGTCAAAAATTCTGCTACCTTCGCAACAAGTGCTGGGATATGAAAACATCTCCAATTGACTCAAGAAAATTGGACCAACATTTGGCACATTGCAACCTATATGAAGAAAATTATAAAACTCCTGGAACACAAAGTTACAAATCTTCTGAATATGTGTAAAAAATATTCTGATGTATGGTAGTGAGACTTGGCTAACTTCGAGTACTACAATCAGCAGGCTATAAGTTTTTATAAAAAAAATAGCTTAGAAGCACCAAAGATGTATAGCTAGAATGATCTTTGAATGAAACCCGCAAGGCTTCAGAAAACCTGGTCAGCCCAGTAACACCTGGCGTAGAACAATAATTATGGAGCTAAACTCAAAAGATTATGCATTAGACAACACATTAAATTGCATTATTTTAATCTATGAAATTTAAATATTTGTACTCCCCAGCCCTTTACAGACGCTTTTGCTAGTGAAAAGTTGCTCTACAATTTGAAAATACTGGGATTATAAAAGGTACCTATTTAAAGGATTTTTAACTTAAAACTTACTTTTATATATTTTAAATAACGATAACCAACATTTCTTAAAAATAATTCTAATTTTAACTTATATAAAATTGAATAAATTTGAAACTCAAAGAATTTAGAGGATTATCATAGATCATGAGAGATTATCTGAGATAATAAAAGATTATAAGTTATAATATTTGAAAACAATTTTAAATTTTTTAAAATAAAAAAAATCTATTGAAAATTTTGAATATTTAAAAATTTATTTCTTGAAAAATTGGTATCGCGGAGATCGATGTTTACTGTTATATGTGATAGAATTCGAAAAGATTCTTAATCTCATTTCACGGTTTTAGGCTGGATACACTGAAAAAACCACTTCGACATCTTAGTAAAGCGTAGGCGTTATTTAGCTGAGTTGCTTTAACATTGAGATTTTGTCACCCAGTTTCGTCTTAAATCTTGTATTACACATACCTTGTAACAACGAAGACTTGTTTTAAACAAATTAAGCAGCTATAGTGCTTCCACTCGAACTTTTCTAACTTGAAAGAAGAAGTGTAATAGATTCTTACCCCTGTCCAGCGGAACAAATAAGATGGTATTGAACGGCTTATGGAAATCCGTTTGTTATGCGTAGCTCGATGCGATGCTCTGATTTAGAAGACTAAAATTTATCTTTCTTATGTCCCTCAAATGTTTTTATCTGATTAATTATTATTCATACCTTTCAATCTATGAGACCAATCGGTATGTTTGTATTCAATAGTCTGTTCCATAGTTTGGTTTTAAATCGGGGAATGATATTTGTGGTTCAAACTACTCAGAGGAACTTCGTCCTGTTACTGTGGTTGTTTTTCGATATTTTCTTTCGTCCCCCATACATTTTTTTAATATGAACCTGTAGGACTCTTATAATGTTCTTAGCTTTACTAAAAAAATACCTTAAAAAAATTTTATAATTCAGAGAAATGGTCTTGCAAGGAATATATCAAGTCTCTCAGATTGATCTCTTAATAATATCTACCTTTTCAAGTGTCATTTTACAATACTACAATGTATTTGAAAGATATTTTAACAAAGGACTTATCTTAAAATAAAAAATATTAAATTCCTACAAAATCAAATTCAAAAATTCCTTTAAATTTGAAAAAAAATCAATGTTCAAAAAGGGTTATTATTTTGATATTAAAATATAATTTTCTAATTTCCGTTTTTTGATATTTGAAGAAAATTACCAATTTATTTTCAGAAATTCAAATATAGTATCTGGGTTCAAAGAGTTTTTCTTTAAACTTATTTTGTTTATTTTCTTTTTATTTTTTTTTTTTTGGAAGTTAAGCTCCACTTGAAAACGAGTGGAAATAAAATCCCCATATTAAATAATTTTTTTTAAAATAATATAATGTATCTTTACTTTACTTTTTATTTTTTAACAAGATGTCAATCATAAAATGATAACAAGAAAATATAAAATATAAGTACCATTATATTACTTTGTTTATACTTCAAAATAGATTTATATATGAAATAAATATCTAAAAACAACAAAATAATGTCCTTTTTTTTCTGTACCAGTATTAAGGATATTTTTTTCTTGTTTGTTTTTGTAAATCCTTCCAACAAAAAGAAAGGAAGATAACTTATCAAACAAAGATAAGTAAAATAAAAAGAATATAAAATTTCATTCTAAGAAATTTGTTCACAATAATGAAATGTTATCGAATATTTCAAAAAAAAAAAAAAAAAACCCTTTCTTCAGGTTTACTTGTATATAATACATAATAATAATGTATAAAAATATATATATATATATATATTGTTTCCCAAACCTTATTTTTTGAAATATATATTTATACATATCTAGTCAAATATTTGGAATACATTATTATAAAATAAGAGAACGATTACAAAAACTGATTGATGTATTTGAAACCATTCCAGTTTTGATAAGTACATGTATTAATATCATATAATGGTATACTTTTAAATAAACATATAAATATACATAAATATACGTAAATTTATGTAAATTTTGGTAATTGGAAAGAGATTTAAGATGTTTTATTTTGAAATGATATAATAATTAAATAAAAGTTGAAATGTTTCTCCTAAAGGTATGCAATTTATTTTTCCGAAATTTTATTTTTAAACAATTTTCCAATTTTTAAAGCAACACAAAAGGTATTAGTAAAATTTGAAGTAACGAAAAGTTCTGTGTTAAATATTCAAAGATGATATATTTAAAAATATAAATATAATATTAGTTTAATAATAGTTTTACTCTAGTTTGATACTTAAATTTTATTACTATTAAAAATTAATAAACCTTGTTTAATTAAATCACGTTAATGATATATTTAGTTAAATGGCTTAGGAAAAATCATCGAATCAAAAATGAAGTGCTATATGTACTTGTAAAATTTGCATAAATTCAGGAGAACCACTTCCATGTTTTCATTCAATACCATACAAAGGATCTTTTAATAATTGACAGTGGATGTTTTTATTTAAGGACTCTAGCTTCATTTGTAAAGACCGAATCTTGTGCCGAGTTCTCATTTATTCTTATTAATTTAAATATTAGTATAATTTGCATATTTTCAGGCGAAAAAAAAATGAAGTTACTTATCAATGAACAGACAGTTATAAACCTTATCGAATTTTCAAAATTTTAATTTTAGGGAACAAAATATTTTAAAAATACCTTAATACATACGTTATTATAGGTCCTAAATTTTCAATAAATACCAATATTATATATAAGTAGTATAAAATACATAAATATAGTTATAAATCGATAAATATAAACAAAATTTATGTAAAAGAATGGTCTGGTTTAGAAAAAAAAAAAAAAGAATTCCGGATATGTAAAGTTAAGAATTTAAATAATATAAGATATGGAAATTTTTTGTTTTCTCTTTCTTTTCTTTACAAATTGTTTATTTTTTTTTTTTTCTTTCCTTTTTTTTCTTTCCGAATGTTTTCATAAAGGTTAGTTTACTTCAAAATTTGAACTTGGAATTTAAATGGAATTTTAAGGATTATCTGGAATTTTTTTTTTGTTCTTTTGTTTTTTTGTTTTTCTTTGATAAAGATATTTGCCATAAAACATGAACATATGTATGTTGAATGATAACGTGCATAGAAATATCTTTATTAAATTTTTTTTGAAATTCTATTGACACCGATTGAAAACTTGTTGAAATTTTGTGGTTTAAAATAAGATTCCATTTAACACTTCTTATCAGAAAATTAATTAAATTAATGAAAATTTTATTATAATTTAATTAAAATAACATTCTGATTAATAATTTATTATTTATGAACTTATATTAGGTATATGACAGTTGAACTGTAGTATTTGTAATTTAAGTATTTTGGAAAAACTTCTTTTAATTTATTAGAACGTCTGACATCTTATATTAATGAATCTGTATAAAATTTAATACAAAATTCAAATATAACTATACTAAGAAATCTCGTTCGAAAGATTGCTAAAGGGCAATAGAAATAAAGAAGTAGTGGAATGTATAAGTGTTTTGTAAGATATGATTAAAGTTCATAAAAATCTTCGGCTTAAATTGTTGAAAAATAAAATATTGCTTTTAAATTTAATTCAATCGAAATTTTACTAAAGTAAATTTACATTATTGTTAGTATTAATGAGTTTTCGGAAAATTCATAAGTCTTTAAAAATAAGTATATTTTAAAATTTTGCATTGCTTTAATTATTCCATATATAAAAACAATTTTTTTGGATAAAATTCATTATTTTTTTTAGTATTTTTCAAAGTAAAAACATTTCATTTTGAAGTATAAATAAAAGGAATGCTATTATTGTAATTGCATACTTTTAGGAATATAATTTATAGATATTTTACAGTTATAGTGAATTCAAATGAAATTTAAATTAATTTTATACAATTTATAAAAAAATATTGTTATATTTAAATATATAAAAATCTGTGGAATTTTAATAAATGCAAATACAAAAAATAAACAAAACTAAAGTTTTTGCCTAAAAGTATGCAAATTTTTTTTTGTGAATTTTATTGAAAACTTATGAATTTGTAATAAGTTTTGCCTATTTAAAAGTCGAATATATTTGGTTTTAAAGATAGTTATTCTACAGAGGACGCAAGATAGTATATAAAAATTTAAAACTTTAATTTTTAAGAACACGAGTGATTGGTTTAGAAAGTAGAACTTGGGAAAAATCGTTTTCATTGAATATTGGAATAAATTACATAATGAAGTTTTGTATCTTATTTATTTGAACCTAGCTTCTTTTAGTCCAAATATCCTTTCTCTGATATAAAATTCGCAAAAGTAAGTTATAATCTTAAAAAAAAATCATAAGTAAATAAATTTTTCAGAATTTAAAATTTTTAAAATTTAAATTTCATAAGCTTTAAACTTATTTCAAAAGTAAATATTATAAAGTTCATATTTACAATCCACTAAAGTAATAATTTTACTTATCATTCTATTCTTCATAAAAATCAATAAATACTTTATTATTTAAAATCTTCTTAAGGTTTTAAACCATACAGTAAGAGTAGATGTGTAAGAGCAGGTTAGGTGTAGCATAACCCAAAAAATATCTTACCTATAAAAAAGTCTTTAGATCTATATTCCCTATATATAGATCAATTTTTAACCAACATCTGTATATACCTGTAATCTAAATATGTAATCTAAAAATATTTGAAAATAAATAAACCAAAAAAAAAGAAAATAAAAAAACATAAACAAAAATAAATTTAAATATTTTCGTATTCTACCTTTAACATTTGCTACGTACTAATGTTATCTCTTGATCTCTTATTTATATTTTTTTAGTAACTGTGATAAGAATTATCTAAAGATTGATAAGAGATATCAAAAATTTTGAATTCCATTTATGATAATTTTATAAAATATTTGGTATTTGTTAAGCGGAGCAGGTCTCGCTGTATAATAAGCAAAAATGCTTTGGTAGAAGAGAGTAGTAGGAACTGGCAATATTCTTTTATTATATTCAGTTACGTGCGACTGTACTAGGTCTTATCAGATGTAAAATTTTTAAGTTTCAAAATTAAATCCGTTCTTCAATTGTATAAATTATGTATTTAATGTAAGCTCACGCAAGGATGCCCATTATCCCGAGTGCTGTTGAATTTCCAACAAAATTTCCCAGATGTATCAAATGGCAGCTCACAAACATACTGAAAAAAGGGAACTATGCAGATGAAATATGTCTAGTTGCACACACAGAACATATAAAATGTTATCAGAACATAAAATAAAAATCAATAGATTGAAAGAATGTACAGGAGAAGTGGACTCAAAAAAATATTAGCAATGCAGAAGTGATGAGAATAAATACAACCAGAACAAATAGCATTACAATTGTAGACTCACCAACAAAAGATGCGTAAAACATTAATACCCTGGCGAGCATAAAAGCTTAAAATGGGGATATAGAGGAAAATATAACCAAAATACTAAACAGCAGCATTCGACGGGCTATGGAGAATTTGGAGATATATACAAAAAGCCAAAACAACAATTAAAATATTCGACAAGTGCGTGAAATCAACTCTCCTACATGACAGTGAAATCTGGCTGATAAACAAGGGCCCTATAAAAAAGTTATAAGTTTTCATAAAAAAAGGTTTTCGCATTATAGGAAAATTATTTAGCCACGGAGAATAGCTATTGAAGAATTGTGTCTAAAAATGCAATAAAGTTCTGCCCAGATACAATTAAGAAAAAACAAATACAGATAAATAGGACACAGTCTAAGAAGACTTCATTGCCAAACAGGCATTAGATTGAAACACCCACAGAACCATCATTAGATTGGAATCCCCAAAAGAGTAGGCGGACAAAAACCCATTTAGGAAAAGAACCATAGAAAGAAAGGAGATGGAAAAACATGACAGAAGCCCAAAAAGAGAAGAAAAGGAGAAAACAAAATATTGAAAAGGGATTATTAGGTTCCCTTAAAACTTTTAAACTGAAGTTTGTTCTAAAAAGAATTCTTAGATTAAGGAAGATTTTCTTTTCTATTATCATTTTCTAAAATTACTATTGAACTTTTGAATATAAAATAACTCTGCATAATCACTTATGCCAACTTTTAACATATCGAAGTTCACCAGAAGCTTTAGTTTACCACACACATATGAAGTGTTAGATGGGTTTAATTTAATTATACCAAATTGTAAATCTTCCTGAAAATGTGTTATAACTCTTTCTGAGGTTAAGGTATTAGTTTTCAAAAGCAATTCGAAGTTAAGGCAGCAAAATAGTTTTTAACCCCCTTTTTGAGATTCTCCACCTTGAAGAATTTAATATGAGGATTACACAACAATCGTTGAATTCAATTACTTATTATTTTACATTAATATCTTCGAGATTTGTTTAGTCTAATTTTATTTCCTGACAATATTTCCACGTGTTTATTTTTTCACCATCAGTTAAATTGAAAAATAAAAGTTTTTTTTTTGTTTTTTTTATATTAGGAAACTAAAAATAAATTCTTCTACATTAACGTAGGTATGGGTGAATTTCATATTTGTTTTGTTATTCATGACATACTGTCATCATTTTTGTGCTTCTCTAAAAAAGTTCGTTATTCCTGATTTTTTTCTAAAACTTTTCAGTTTTCTTTTATAAAATGAAAAAAAAAAAAAAAATAATAGAAAAAAATTTTAGGAAATGAAAAATAAAATTTAATATTAGTTGGTATGGATATCTTATATTATTTTCTACTTCAAATTTCGCATATTGCCTTCCCTTCCTTTAATCTTTGATTCCCTTCCTTGAATTCAGATTCTAAAAATATTTTCTGCCTCATACCAATTTTTATATTTTCTCTTATCCTTAAAATTTTTTATTATTATTGTTGTTGTTGTTGCTGTTGCTGTAGCCGTTATTACTGTTGCTACTGCTATTTATTTTAGAATATTGACTATAATAAACTTGATAGACAATATCAAAAACATGACAAACAGTATGTGTGTACTAAAACAATAAGAGTACAAAATAAAGATTAGAAATAAAACTAATAAACAAACAATGCACAAACAAATAAACAAACTAATATACAAACATAAACTTTTAAGAAAAAGTTTTAAAGGCTAAAAAAAGCTTTAGATTACAAAATATGTATATAGCGCAATATATAACAGCAAAACAGAGGACCCAAATAGGATGCGAAGGAAGGAATTGAATATGAACGAGTGAAATAACTAAAAATGAGTGAAGAAAATTGAGAACATGCATGGAATTAGAAATATTATTGTTTGTAAAAAATGTCTGATGTATTATAAAAGTACAGTGGTGAGCTAAATGCTAAATATAGGCTTACTTTTTTTTTTGAAGGAAATACATTAAGAGCTTCGAAAGCAATTTCGTGGAACTCTGCGTTTTTCCTACAGGTAGTGTGCGATTTTAAAACAGCAAAGCACAAACAGAATTTTAAGAAGAGACCTGTAATACAAATGTTTAGCTCGGTTACTAGCAGAGGGATGTGAAAGGATTTTTTGGGAATCGGGTTTGGTTTGGCAAATTATGCAAGATGAGGAAAATTGGATGGAATAACATATAAATATCTTCAAGAATATGACACTGTAGATAGATACTTTGCAATTTTTCAGACACTTCTGGACTATTACAATTCTAAATCATCTATAATTTTTCTTTCCTTTGAGACGACTTCATTGAGGCGCATATGGTCCCGAAATTAATGCTTGAGGCCTATTGTATTAGGAGTGTTTCGGAGTGTATGACATACTCATTTCCATTTCATTCATTTAATGTTGGTGCTATTGGTTCTTGCTTCGAAAGAGCCGACATTGAGCTATTTTTTTACAAATTTTGAGCAATTTAGAGCTTGTTAGTGTTTGACAACTTTACAGACCAAGTTTCACTTTCAAATGGTAGAACTAATTTCAAGCAGGAAATGGAAAACTCTGGAAAACTGTGCCTTTCTTATAATTACCTTTTATATGCTCACTGATAAGCATCTGATTATGAATCAACTTGGTAATGTTGGTCCATGTTACTCGTGAGACTTTAACTATTTATTTAAATTATGTTTCAGGATATACATGTGGATGAATATAAGACAGAGCATATTAATATGTGTAAGTAGAAGAAAACAGATAGGTAGGCATTTAAAATTTTAACTGTCACTATTTTGACCAACTGCTATCTTATAAAATTTTGAAGCTGTAGTATAATTGAATTTCAAAAATAAAAATACTTTTGAGAAAAGACCAATAACGTTATTTAAAATCATGGATACCAAGTGTTACTGTATTAGTTTCGAAAAAATAATTATATTATTATAGAGTAAAAATAATGTAAAGGAAAATAAGAATTTTTTTTTTTTTTAAAGGACATCAAGAGTAATCTTATATTATTTGGAGCAGCTCGAGGTAATTTTCTTTTCAATATAAATTTTTTGATTTTGTAAAATGCTTTTCGCATGAAGTGAAAAATTTGAAACAATGGATTTATTTTTTTTCTTTAATATCCGTTTTTATCCGTCGTCGTCGTTTTTTTATGCTTTTGTAATTTAATTCCAATTTCAATTTCGAAATAGTTAAAGTAAATCAAATGAAAACGAAAATAAATTAAGTTTTAAGTTATTTTTTTCTATTTGTCTTAAGCAAAAGACATTGTTACAAAAAGAAAAGAAATCAAGAGTAAACTTAGTACAGAGTATCCAGCTGAATTTAATATAAAAAGAAGTTGAATGGAAGTAAATACTTCGAGTAAAAATTTGTGATGGCAAAAGGTAGTTTGATCCGATTCAGATAAAAGTTTTGATTTTTAATCAGATTAGAACCTTGTCCACCTGAATAAAAACTTGGTTCTTTTATAAGTGACACATCGAGTTCTTGAAGTTCCAAATATCCAAATCCCTATTTTCTAAGCCTCCTTTTTCTAACTCTTTCCACAAAGCTAACCAGCAGCTCTCTATTCACTGTCACAACCAACTCATAAAGTCCTTTGAATTCCAATATCAATTTCCTAAGCTCCCTTCTTTAATCTCAATCCTCAATATCAAACTGTACACTTGTAATAAAGTGTTTATGCCAAAGTTTGGTTCTCAAAGGCGAGTTTTCGTAGTTGGTTAAAGTAATTATCGTGCATCATCTCCAGATGACTTTCGAGACTTCCGTCAACCCTCTTAAAAGAGAAAAATTCATGGAAACAAAACGTCCAATTAGACATTTAAATTGAATAGAGTTCACTGACAATCAGGACATCCTATACATGTATGAATGTATCCAAGTAACTGTATATTATTCAATTAACTTGAGTTCAAATTAATTGCAAGATTTCTACTAACGAAGAAGTATTTATTTGAGGTTTAAAAGAAAATGTTCATAAATAACCTAAAATATTGGTTATTAATATAATATTTTCCCCCATTTCTCTCCCCATTTCTAATACGAATAAAAAAGTTTTAAAAAAGGATTCAAGTATACTTGTTTTTTGTTGCTTTTTTTTAAATAATAGTAAACAGAGAACAAAATTCAATTGTAGAGATTAGAAAGAGTTTTTTTTTGGTTATGTTATCCCTAATCATAAGGATAATAACGGTAAATGTAAAGGTAAACTCAAATATTTGTACAGGATATTAAAAAAAAAAAAATAAATGAAAAAATAAAAATACAACAGCAAACAAATGAAAAATAAAGAAAATTGGAAAAATAGAAAAAAAAATGCAATATAGTTTCAATTTCTCTTCTTAGCTAGTTGTGCTAGACTTTAAATTTATTTAAAAGGTTAATATAAAGTTCATAACTAAATTTTTTTTGCAGATTTATAACTAAATGTTATGTAATGCAATAAAATGGAGAAATTAGAACACAGTCATAAAGTCAGTGGTTAATTTAAAATTGATTTTGATTTATATTCATTTAAATAAATTGAAAATATTGGAATTGTAATTTGTACAGAGTTAATTAATAAAATATTTAATATAATTTAAGGTAACGGAGAATAAGAACTTATATTATAATTGTGCCTATAGATTTTTTTTTAATGTAATATGCATCTATTGGTGTATTTGGTTGACAGCCCTGCATTAATTATGTAAATTTATATAATGCTGTTAGGTTTAAGATATAGTTTTAAGCAGTTAATAAAGAGAACTCAACATATTAACATCGTGTATGTAATAAATAATACAATCGATATCTAAAGTAAAAGTTCGGCCTCATGCCTTTCTACTTCGTGGCTTACTGTCCTTCACACTCTTCTAACTTGTGACCTATTTAACCCTAATAAAGAAACTTCTGATGCTTAAGAGTACAACTAACTCTATCAGAAGTTCAAGATTGCTATAGATTAGACTACTATAGATTAGAATTAAATTGAGATTTTGGTCCTTTATGCTTTTTTACCTCATAGGTAAATTTTGGTGCTATCAGAAGCCTTACTTAATATCGATTGGTTTTCGCCCTTCAAAATATGATATTCAAAACATTTTCAGGGACATTCCGTCAAAGTCTTGCTAGAATATATGAATTATAATTTGGGTTGCATCGTGTTGGGCAAATATTTCACTCACGGTAGACAAGACAAATTAGTTTATTTCCTTATTTTAAACATCCCAAGATGTTAAATAAAAATAACGTCATATGACGCAACTTAGAGCTTAAAGGAATTCATTTATAAAGATTTAAAAAAATCGTTATTTAATAGCCGTTCATTTGGAATATTACAAGAATTTTTTGAAAGAAAGGTATTTTCTTAATCTAGTTGTATACTTCTTAGCGGGACCATTAACTTAATTTAAATTTTAATCTAGACCTGTTTTTTTATGTGAAGTTTTGTTTATTACAAAGTGAAGCCAATTAGCTAGGTACTTTAGTATTATAATGCTCCTCATTAAATATTCCTTTTTCTGAAAACTTTTCTGTTTCGTCAAAAGGTCAAAAGATCCTAAACTTTAATTATAATTTTGTATTTCTATACTAAGCAATTTTTACTTATTAAACTAAATTTTTCTATGCAAGGCTGCATACAGACTCGAAAGCTTTGGATATAAAAACTTTGCTGATTTAGCTTTTTATTATATCAGCATTATCAATAGTATCTAAAATATTTAACAGTCATCCTAGATGTCCCTTTTTATACCCTACACCTATAGAATAGGTAAAGGGGTATATTAACTTTGGTATGGTGTTTGTAACCACCTAAAGGAAGCGAGCTAGATATGGAAAAGTATATATATTTGTGATCAGCGTGACCGCCTTAGTCGATATAGCCATGTCCGTCCGTCCGTCCGTCCGTAGGCACGATAACTCAAAAAATAATGGAGCTATCTTGATGAAATTTTAACTGTAGGTTACTAGGACTGAAAGTACGGCGGGGATTGCATATGGGCGAAATCGGCCCATGGGTTCGGATTCTGGACCTTTTAATCGGTTTCAGGGCTAACGAACAAATATAAAAAATCACGATAACTCAACAACTAATGATGCTATCTTCATCAAATTTGTGCTGTAGGTTACTAGTAATGAAACTACTTCGGGGATTGCGTAAGGTCGGGATTGGACCATGGGTTCGAAACCTAGAACTTTTTGATCGAATTTAGGCCAAACGAGCATAATTCCGAAACCAATGAAGATAGAACCTCCAAATTTAGTATCAGGGTGTCCCTTCCTATTTCCTAAGTGTCTTGTGAATTTGGGTCCCATTGGAGTAGTGGGTCGGGGACCAGCCACACATTTCCGAAGACCTTAAAGCATATCTTTAAAATTAATAAAGATAACAACTTGAAAAAATGTAGAAGCTTCCAATTTGCCACAAGGGTGTTCTTTACTATCTCTTGCGTGTTCCCCTAATTTGGGATCAATTGGAGTGGTGGTTCTGTACCCCTCTCAGACCTCCCAAGTTTTAAAGGCTTATAATCGAAATTAATAAAAATAGTTACTTAAAATTAGGATAGACCGTTCAAATTGTGTACAAGGGTTAACTAGTACTATAAGTACAGCGCGGACTATATAAGGGCGAAATCAGCCCAACGGTTCGGATTCCGGACCTTTTAATCGATGGCAGGGCTAAGGAGCATAAATAAAAAATCACGATAACTCAACAACTAATGAGGCTATCTTCATGAAATTTGTGCTGTAGGTTATTGGCAGCGAAACTACGGCGGTGATTACGTACGGTGAGGATTGGACAATGGGTTCGGAACTTAGAACTTTTTGATCGAATTTAGGCCAAAGGAGCATAATTCCGAAACCAATGAAGATAGAACCTCCAAATTTGGTATCAGGGAGTCCCTCCCTATTCCGTAAGTGTCTTTGAAATTTGGGCCCCATTGGAGTAGTGGATCGGGGACCAGCCACTCAGTTCTTAGGCCCTTAAAGCATATTTTCGAAATTAATAAAGATAGTAACTTGAAACAAATGTAGAAGCTTCCAATTTACCACAAGGGTGTTCTTTACTATTTCTTGCGTGCCCCCCTAATTTGGGATCAATTGGAGTGGTGGTTCGGAACCTCTCTTAGACCCCCCAATGTGTAAAAGCTTATCATCGAAATTAATAAAACTAGTAACTTAAAATTAAGATAGAGCGTTCCAATTGTGTACAAGGGTTAACTAGTATTGAAAGTATGACGGGACTGCATATGGGCGAAATCGTACCATAATTTCGGGTCCTGGAACCCTTGAAAAGTTCAATGACTAACAAACATATATCTTACAAACACCATAACTCAAAAAATAATACCGGTATTTTGATGAAATTTAACAGTAGGTTACTAGTAATGAAAGTACCATGGGAATTGGTTGTGGTCGAGTTTAATTTCGAAGCCAAAGAATATATTTCCTATGTCCTATGTGTCTCCGAAATCTAGACTTAATTGTAGTGGTTCAGCTATGTTCAAAAGTACTTGCTGCATTTATGTAAAATTTATTTTTATATTTAAATGAATTATATGAAAAGGTCTAAAATTGTAATTGTATTTTAGAAATACATTTATTGCATATTTTGCGTTTATAAGCTTTTCTATTAGGTATATAAACTAACCATTTAAAATAATTGCAATTTTTAAAAATTTGGATTATTAAATATATTATGCTTTGATTATCTTTTTATCACAAAATTTAATAATTAGAATTTCTTCATTTTGTATTTGAATTGGAATAAATATATTTTCATTTATTTCAAGTTTGTTTGTTTTTTAATATTTTTAAATAGATAAATTAGTAAGAATTTGTAGTATTTTTTAATAGATAGGGTAATTAGAAAATGTTTTTAGTATTATACAGTTAATTTGGTTAGCTATGTCTTACGATCAAATTAAAAACAGCTTCTATGGTGTTAAAATGACTTATGGATATGTCCTTAAATTTGAACCAAATAGGTGTAGGGTATTTCTAAGTCGGTTGCACCGACTGACTGTTTCTTTACTTGTTATTTGTAATCTTTGTTTTTTTCAAATTGCTTATTCCTTAAATTGGATCACGAATTGCGGGGTTATCTCTAAAATAAACATTCGTTACACAAACAAATATAATATTTTTCAGAATTTTTTAAAATTTATTTTTAATTTTGCTCCGAATAAGGGATAAATTTATTTTTTGCTTCAAAAATAAGGGGATAATGAATTCATTGCTTATCAAATATTTTTCATTAAAATCTTCAATTACATTAAATTGGAGTTATACTAAATTACTTTTTTACAAAATAATACCAATTTATATATCAGATATTTTATACAATGCATAGTTTCCAAAACTTTTTGTAATAAAACTTATTTTTTTGCTTATTACAACAGGAAAGATGAAATTGATGAAAACTTATCATCAACAAAATATTGAATTATTGAAAAGTTTAAATACCATATAATCTTTTTTGTAAGGTTTAATTGAAGTTCAAAAGTTTTTTTTTCCAATTAAATTAAAATCAAAGTTAATATTGAGGTAAAATTGATATAAATTATTTTAAATTAATTAAAATTTTGGGAATTTGTTTTGTAGTGTAATTATCAAAAAATTGATACTTATTTTATATTTTTTTTTAGTTTCTAATTTTGGTTTTGAAACGAGTTTTATTATAATAATTTTAAGTTACAAATTTTTTTGAATGGGTTCCGCACAAAATCCCGAATTCACAATTTCCAAAAAAATAATTTGAAAAATATAGGGGGCTTTGGAAGTGGTTAGGGAATGCGGGTTTGAAGAATTTTTTTACCGAATCTGTGGGACAACAGTCCTTTTGTATTATTGTAACATGTCTTCTTGTATCCCTAGAACATATGCAAAATAGTGGTGAAGGAAATTTTGGTGACGGCGATCAAGGATATTACTTGTAGGGGTTTTATCTTCGACGATTTAATTTCTGGGATTTTTGTCTTAGAGAAGTTTGTTTTTGGGAATTTTTACTTCAAGGATTTTATTTCTTAGAATTTTGTCTCTGAGAATCTTATTTCTGGGGATATTGCCTTCGAAGATTTTGTTTCTTGTGACTTTGCATTCAAAATTTGGTTTTTGGGGATTTTGTCTTCGAGAATGTTTTTTTTCGAGGGTTTTGTTTCTGATAATTTTGTCTTCGAGGATTGTCTTTTTTAAAATTTTGTTTCTGAGGGTTTTTTGGGGGGTTTTGTCTCTGAAGATTTTGTTTGCGAAGATTTGATTTCTGGGGATTTTGTCTTCGATGATTTTATTTCTGACGATTTGTTCTACGAAGTTTTAGTTTCTGGGGATTTTGTCTTCGAAAATTTAGTTTCTAAGGATTTTGTCTTCAAAGATTTTGTTTCTGGGAATTTTGTCTTCAAAAAGTTTGTTTTTGAGGATTTTTGAGAATTTTGTTCTGGGAGTTTTATCTTTGAGGATATAGTTTCTAAGGATTTTGGCTTTGAAGATTTTGCTGTGGGGGATTTTATCTCCGAGGATTTTGCTCTTGTTTCTGGGGATTTCATATTTGCAGATTTTGCTTCTGTGGTTTGTGTCTTCGAAAATTTAATTTCGGAGGATTATGTTTTAGAAAATTTTCTTTTTGAGAACTTTACTTTCGCGGATCTTATTTTTGGAAATTTGGCTTCAAATATTTTGCTTCCAAGGATTTTGTCTTTCAGGATCTTATTATTAGGTAATTTTTCTTCGAGGATTTTGTTTTTATGAATTTTATGATAAAACTTTTTTTTTCCTGTAGTATCTGTAACTTTTTGTTACTTTTTCAACTTTAAAAAAATTTTTTCAGTTTTAGTCTTTACTTTCAGCAAATTTTTTTTTTAATAAAATTACACTTTTTTTAAAAAAAAAATATTCTGGTAATTTTAATTAATTGAAAACAAAATTTTTACTTTACACAAAGTAATTTGTTTGAATTCCTTTAATAAATTTTTATATTTACTTTTTATATTTGTTTTTAAATTTTGTTTTGGGGTGAAGGGGTTTTGATGTTCTGCAAAATATCATCACAACCCTTTAAAAAACATTTTTGTTTTTTTACATAAAGCAAAACAAAATAAAATACTTTTCTTCCTTCAAATTAATTTTTTGTATCATAAAATGATTTCTTGTTATTATTATATAGAGAAACTGTTTGTAAAAGTTGTTTGTATTTCGATTATGTTTATTTTTTTCTATATTTTGCATGTAATAATGCAGTATGGAATAAAATATTTTGTGCTTGTAATTTAAGACTACCATTCTACCATAGTATTTGTATTTAATTCCAATGTCTAGAAAATAGGATTGAGATCTTTTTCCAATTTTTTACGGCAGAAATCTTTACAACAATGATTTAAAGGTATAATTATCCCCCACTATTTAAAAGTATATTAAAAATTTCCATTCCTCATTCCTTAAATCTTCTTACCACAAGCTGGCAAGTATTCGTCCAATTGTTTACTAATCTCTTCAAAATGGTATTATCTTCAAACTCACCTTAACTTTGATGGATCTTCTAGATTTTTTTTGGTTTGGGACTACAGGTATGATTATCCCCCACTATTTAAAAATGCATTAAAAATTTCCAATCCTCATTCCTTAAACTTTAGAATCTTTTAACAATACTCATCCTAGCTTTAGAATTTTTTAGCCAGTCGAACCTTCAGAATCTCATTCGAACGACGCTTTAAGCAGAAATCCTCAGAACAAAGATATAAAGGTATAACTACCTCCAACCATTTAATAATATACAAAATTTCCCAAACCTCGTTTTTTTAAGCATTTCTTCAGATCTCAATTCTCCAATAAATCGCCCAAGTCTTTACTAATATTTTTAAAACAGAACTAAAAAAATTTTATTAAGAACTCCACTCCGAGCTTTAGAATTTTTAAACTCAACTTAACTTTAGAATTTTCAGACGATAATCACTCTACCTATCAGCGACTCTAGCGGCGATATTCATGAAAAACTCTTTGTCTCGGCTTCTTCGAATCAGTTTTGATTTTTCCCACCGATCCATATTGTTTTGCACAATTTTCTCAAGACTGTAATACACGTACCACAGAAAATTACTGAGTTTTGTTAGCATTCCATTAAAAATTTACAAATTTTTATCAAATTTATTTTTTTCATTTCTGCTTAGTTTTGTGTTTTTATTTTTTTAAATGTTACCAAACTGTCATTTTCATCTTTTCGCGGTTGAATAATTTTTATGTATTGCACATTCATAAACATATTATATGAACAAATAACATTCAAATTCATATTCATGTAAAATATTTTCTAATATACAGATAGGGTGATTAACGAATATCGAAACAATTTTTTTCCATTATATCTTAAAAATCTTGAAATATTAGGCTAAAGGCACCAGAAGCTGCTAATGTAAGATTACCATGTATTTAGGTAGTTCGAATCCTCAGATAGTAATTTTATTTCGCAATGCCTACTTTCTTTTAATAGTATAGGGAATCTATACATAGGGTTAAATAGAAATGAAGAGTTTTAAATTCCACATTTTTTTAAGGACATCTGCCTAGTTGGGAATTTGTGATAAACCTTCCCTGTTAAATGATTTCTTTGTTGTTTTGACTATTTCTAACAACTTCGTTTCTGTACTTCTTTATTCCCTGATCACCCTGCATTTCATATGTTGTCAATATTTAGTTTAGAAAAATGTTCAGAACATTATGAAAAACAAAATTACAACTTTTTCAAAATATTTTTCTGAGTTTTTAGTGTTTGTTTTGTATTTATATTATTTGAATATCCTTGGAATCAAAAGGACCTGCTTTTCAATATAAAAACAAAAGAAAATATTGATTTTAAAATGAAACCGAAATAGTATATGTTTATGAAATATTTTAATAATAATAATACATATTAATTTATTATGAATATGTATAGTTGTATTTTATTGTAAAAATATTAAAGGAAATTAATTTGAATAGTTGTACGTACAAATTGACATTAAAACGAGTCCATTATTAATATCATTGCTCAATGTAAATATTAAAAGTAGTTGTTTAGATAATTTTTGACCTATAAAAAGTCTATAGAAAACCGAATATCTAACAATATTTTGCTGTTTCTTATCTCACCCCAAGCAAGTGCGCCAGAAACACGTTTTGTCATTAAAGAGCTTTCTGATAAAATCAATTGAATCCTGGAACAACAGCCGGATGCCGAGGTAACTCCAATGATCACAACAAGAACTGGCTCCATTACTACAGTCACAATTTCCCAGAAGGTAGGAAATTTTAATTATTTTGAAATCTCTTAAAAGTAGTTTTAAATTGAAGAGCACTGGAAAAGAAGTGTCCTTTCTGTTTGTTTTTAATGACAGTCAATAATTAGGTTTTTATTCTATGAACTTGCATGTAGCCTGTCTAATATAGTGATATAATAGGTGGACATGCACATGGTTTTTAATATGTCCTTTGGAATCTAGGTAAATAAAATGTTCAGGCGGAATGAAACCCATTTTAAACTATTTTTAATATACTCTTCGTTATGGAAATATATGTTTGATATTAAACCATTTTTTAATGTGTTAAGAGATCTTTCAAATTGATTTTCGTTCAAAAATCCTGATTTTTACTATTTAAATTTCACTAATATTGAACTAACTTGCTCCAGCATATGATAAAGTTGGTCGTTTAAGAGCCTGGTAAGGTAATATTTTCATTCTGTAATTAGCAGTATTATTGTACAACACTTTTTGACAGGTCATGAAAAAAATTTTAATTTTAATGTGATATACACCAATATAGTTGGAAATAATTTTTGCATATATTTAGGCGCTCAACTCCTTCTCCTAAAAATATGCAAACAAAAATAAGATTTTGAAAATATATATAAAAATCAGCAGAATCGAAACTATGTTGGACCTTAGTAACTGATGATTTTATAAATATTGCTAATCTTTTGTAATTTGTTTTTTCTACATATATAAATACGATTTCAGAAACTGGTAACACAATATTTTCGAAATATATTGTTGTCATGAGGGAGAGACTTTGGAATTGATATTTCGAAAATATTTTTTTTATTTATTTATTACGGCTGATTGAACTGTAATATAATCAATAAAAGAATAAAATGAACTTCATATTTTCTTATTCTTTTGATCAAATTAGTTTGAATTCAATCATTTATTAATTCATTCATTTCTATTTATACATATATATTTCAATTTCATTCATTTTCTTTTAATATTGCTTGTTTTAAGTGTTTCATATTCGAATATAAAAATAAACAAATCACCTCATTATAATGTCCAAAAACTAGTTTCTTTTATTTTTGAAAAATTCTTCTGGAAATAATGACCATGCATTCTCTTTTAAGTATATGTAGATATAAATTTATAGATATTATTACATATCTAAATATAAATCTGATCATATCAAATGTTTGAAACCACTTCGAAAAACAAAAATGAAGGATCGAAATTTTTGTTGGTTTGAACTACAGTTGACTAGGCGATGGAAGGGCGTTGGTTAATGTAAGAGATATTGATAAGCTCTAAACCCTTTGTCTGTTAATGATATAAGGTCATAGGTTTGCTTATATGTCACCTTGGTTTGGTACTCAGAGGGTTTATAGGTCCTTAATATAAAAAGTAGCTTAAAATATTATGTCAGGTAATGTTGTCAGATTGAATTGTTGTGTTGCTGAGGGACTCTTTAAGTCCTTTCACTTAAATAAGAATAGAAAGCTAGTAAAAATCGGCAATGCAAAGATTTTTTGAAATGTTATTTAATGTGACAAACACTTCCAATACCAGTACACATTACTAATTTTTATATAAGGAGAAAAATTTTAAGAGGAAAAATATAACAATAGCAACAATCAAAACCAAAAATATCCTTCTTGTTATCCTGGTTAAATTTAATATACCGGATTTTAGGATAAGAATTTTGTATTCAAAAATAAAAAAAAAAATGTTTTATATATGTTTATCCTCTTTCTGATAATTTTTCTTTTTTCCTTTTTATATGTTTGTATTTCCTGTACACTCCATTGAACTTTATCATATGAATATTCATTTTATTGATATATTATGTATGTATGTTAACATGTATTTAAATATATATTAAAGGCTGTTTTTTGCCTTTATGAATTGGTAATTTAACATTGAAAACATACAAACAAACATGTATTAATAATATTAACCTACTCCAATACAATAGTCTTATTTGAAGCTTCAAAATCTTTAATAATTTCAAAATAAATTTTCCAAATTAATATATATATGTATATTGTATATATATATGTACAGGGTGGCGCAAAACGACCAATATGGTTTGAATGTTTAATAATTTTTTTATTTTATTTATATTTTTTATTTCAGAATTTTGTGAAGAAAACTTGGGGAATTGGAAATGGAACAGTACACAACAGAACAGCGATCAAAAATTAAGAAAAGTTATGAAAAATATACTGGAAAGAGCACGAATGTGCAAAGCCGAAAATCGTCAACACTTGCGGGATATAATTTTTCTACGTAAGCTTAAAATATTCCCCATTAATTTACTGTATAACAAAAAAATAAAAATAATAATTACGCATTATATAAAAAAGTTATTAAACATTCAAATCATATCGGTCGTTTTGCGCCACCCTGTATGTCCGTTGTATAGATGTATTTATATTTATATGTGTTTATATAAGTATATGTATGTATTTGTATTTCAAGATTAAGTACAAAGAGAGATTATCAAGTTGTTCCTGGTAAACCAATGTTCAAATTTTTCATCTGCGAAACGCCCACAAACTCTTTACGTTGTGTTATTGAAGGTGCGGTAGCGTTATTGAAGATGCGGTAGCGCTGTTGCAGTCTCAATTTTCTAGGCTTTAGTCTCATTGTTTCTTATCCTGAGTAGAAATATAGGTTATCTGAAGTTTTAGCAGAAACTCACAAAGCAGGCGGTGCTGCGTAAGATTGACTTAAGTCATCAATTCTGATGCTCAAGTATCTCTAATTACAAAATTATTTTGGAACGTTTGGTGCAGAGATTTAAAAGATCGTACTTCTTATATGCTTTAAAAGATTTCAAACTGTTTATGCTATAAATAAATTCAAATAACTATGGTGAACTGTGTTCTGTTTTAACTGAGGGTGCTGTGGAACGATTTTGCCTCGTATATTTGCATACCCACATAAATGTACATACACGTCAATATGGGTTTCTTTTTTTAGTTTTATTAAGAAATGTTCAAAACAATTTGAATTTTCTTCAATTATATTTTTTATATATTAAGTTTAGGTTTATATATAAAATTTTAGGAACATATATTTAAATGAATGTCCATAGGATGGAGAAAGAGATGGAAACAACTTTTTTTTTCAATTGGGAATTATTATTATTATGCATTATTATAATATTTACTACTTAATATAACTATTATCATGATTTTTAGTATATATTTAAATGTGAATATATATGTAAATTTTTAGTTGTATATAAACATTTAAAATATATAAGATTGGGGAGGATTGGGGAAAATCTAATTGTTCTCGGATGACCTGTTTAATTTTTGATTGGAAAAAAAGAAATTGGGAAAACATTTTTTTTTTAATTCTATTAAGTATAACATATATTTTTATTAAAATGTATTAATATTAAAAAAAAATTGGAAGAACATAATAAATACAATTTTACTTTTGGGTATTTTGTAAAAAAAAAAAAACAAATTTTAAATATTTTAACGTTTATATAAAAATTTAAAAAAATTGGTTCTTCAAAATTTTAAAAATATATTTTAATGTTGTAGTTGGAGCATAGATGTATGTAGTGTTTTTGTAAATTTGCTTATGCAAATTTATTTAAAAACAATTTAATTTAATTTAAAATAATGTATTTATATATATATATTATATATTTAGTATTATATAATTGGTTGTAGGAGGGATTTTTCAATGAAAACAAATATTTCTGTTAAATGTCAATCATTTGAAATTGTATGGAATTTGGATTGATATACGATGTGTTATATTTATATATTTTTATTAATATGTATTTGATATCCTTAATGGTAATCGAATATTTTTAAAAACTTCGGTTACTAAGGCTATTATAGGTTAGGATTCTATCATAAGATACCAATACTATTTGTTATATTTATTTAATTAAATTATACTCTTATTATATTCGATCGTAAGGAGGGGGTCGTATTTTTATATCTGAGCAGAGAGCAAACACGTATTCCCTCGGTTAGTACACCAGATACTGAACTACAGGGCCATTGAAGTTACATCGATGTGTTTAGCCGATTGACTAAGAAATATTCTAAAATTTAGAAAATTGAATAAATTTAGGCGAATTATAGAAGTTTACAAAATTGCATACACTTAGGCGAATTATAAAAATTTAGACAATTACATACTTTCGGGACACTCTATCAATTTAGAAGATAAAATGTTTTTATTCCAATTAATTTTGCATAGCAGATGGAAGTTTGGTTTCTTTAATATTTAGGCGAATAGATGCATTGTCAGTTTTAGACCATTAATTTGGTTCCATTTTGGCATTTTTAAACTAATATTTATAAATTTTTGTGACTCGGGTGACATTTCTTTTATGACAGTCTGAGGATAGATATGCGAAGTGTAAACCATTTGTTCCTAAGGGGTTTAATAAAAAAAACAGCCTTAATTGAGTTTAAAAGTTTCAGATCCTAATTAATATAATTTAATTTGATCTAGATTCCTTTTCTTTTAAAATCTTAGTACATTTAGGCATAAAATAAAATACTAAATTGATATATTGTAAACAAGAGTTGGTAATTCTTGGTAATACTAACTGAAAGTCTTTTCTAATTTACTTAAATTACGAACTTTTATAAAATTTAAAATCTTTAAAATTTCAGTTTAAAAAATAAAGAAATTAAAAATTCATTAGGTATAAAATTAAAAAATATTTTACAAAATATTATTGCAAAAAAATGAATGACGACAGTTCTTAGTCTCGAGCCTTTTACAATTTCGCATATTAAATTCCAATAAAATTAATTTTTCAAAAAAGAATATTAACTTCAATGTAGGTGGCAGACTCTCTTTGAAAATTTAAAATTTTAATTCAATATTTTCTTTTTTGTTTCAAAATTTTCTACTTTTAAAACTTTAATCGAAAAACCACACATGTACCGCGTTACAAATTGAAACAAAAAAAACAAATACCTGTAGAAAAGTTATTTTTAAAATGGGGTGTATGACAGATTGGTCTAAGACGATTTCGGAAAATGATATATGATATTTTGCCTATTGCTATTTAATACACTAGAGTTGTAGCGAAATATCTTTCCACAAAAACACATTTAACGTGCTCAATTGTAAATCTAAGAAGCTTGTCAGCTATACCGTAGGTACACCCTAAATCAGTCGGAACGTACTGAACATATTATATTCTTATTTGAAGTGATCTTAATGAATTCCGCATACGATTAATTCTTGAGATCGTATTCATCTTATAATGTGAAGAACCTTTTAAATTTCAATTAATACAATTTTAATTTTAAAATTAAAAAGTATTTTTGTGTCTGTGAGTTATATTACTCAATTAAATTATTTGTTTGTTTATATTATTATGTTAGGTATTTAGGTATATGTTCAATGTAATCGAAAACCAGAGCTCAATCGAATGGACAACCAGATAATGTTACTTTTCACTTTAATTGGTGTTGGAATCCGACCCCTTCAAATAGAAATTCAGCACTCTAACCAATGTTCCACTTAGACTTTAAATGGTCTTTGATTCTAAAACCTATTAAATGTTTTTAAACTGGGTGTTGCGGAAAAAAAGATCAGTCCTCTAACCAATGTGCCATCTACCCTTTTAATAGTCTTTGGTTTTAAAGAGTGTTAAGTGTCTTTAGGAAAAATCTGTTTCGGAAATATTGCATTTAGACAAACTAGACGGGTCCCTCATTTGAGATTTAAGTACCATACATATTTCAATCTCATAAAAGTTTAAAAAAACAACCAAAACAAAGTGAAAACCTCTGAAAAAGAGAAGAGTAATTTTCATAAGAATCTCTTGGGTGGTTAAAACCAAAATTTGTTGTAAAGAAATTTTTTGTCAATATTCTAAAAAGAAAACATGTTTTTAACATTCTTTCTCTTTTCCTTATAAAATTCGTCTGGGAAAATTTTCATCTTACATAAAAATTTAAATGAAAATTAAAAGTTTTACTTTTATTTTATTTTGTTGGAAAATTTCCCAAAATTTCCCCCATTTTACAGGTAATTCATCAATTTTTTAAGTACATATATAAGATAATGTATCAAACAATTTATTTTGTTTTTCTTTTTGATTTTTCTTGTGTTTTATTTTTGTTTTTTGAATAGAATAAATTTAGGCGCCTTTAGAAAAAAAATTAAACTTTTATTTGTTGTTGTTGTTTTTGAATTATAAGTTCAATTTCTTGTTCATTTGTTTTTGTTTTTTTACTTGAAGTCATTCGTTTTTGGGTAAAAGGTATTTGGATGCTGATGGAGTTACTAAAAATGCCATAATACTTAAAGTGAAATTCCAAGAAAAGAATTCTTTATTTTTGGTAACTGCTTTTACACATGTATTGGTTTCAATTTTTTATTTGCTGTTTTTTTTTTTTGTTTTCATCTTTATTGAATGAATAAAAACGGTAATCAACGTAATATGGTAAAAGCGAAAAAACAACAACAAATAGGATATTAAGAATGAAAAATTTTACTAAAACTGATGTGTTGCAAAGGATATTAAAAAGTTATCATCAGGATATAAAATTAAACATTATTTTTATTATAATGTACATACAAAGATATGTTGCAGTGGGGTGCAAAATAATTGGTATGTCAAATTGTTATATAAAATCTGATCCTTGGCTACTTTATTGGTTAAAGACAATCGGGAAGCCTTGGATTAAAAACTCTGCTGGATCGGATTCTATTGGTTAGGTTATATCGTAATAGTTATTACTGTAATAGTGTATACTACTTTACGAAAATTTATATGTTAATAGAACTTGGTAATGGTTAAAGTCCTATTTTTGAGCTAAAAAGGCGATATGATAAGACTCCCTGAGTAAAAGTTTCCGGGACTAATGACTCATAATATAGGCCTAAAGTATTTGCTAACTATAAATTCAATTAGTGAGTCTTCGGGGAACTTTTTGATCAATAATTTCTCCCAGGAGTGTTTGCCTTATTTTTTGCCCGGCAGACTTTGTCATATCGCTGGTTAAAAACTTCCATTAGGACTGATTCAATTTTCATTCTTTATTCAAAGTTTTATTCAAATTATTTTAATCAAATTATTTTAAACAACTGCTCTTGGGTTTAAAATCCGGATTCGGTCAGATTTTGAAGCTTAAAGTTTATATTGCAATAATTAAAATATATAAAGTGTGTATCGTGAAATATCTTTGTTGATTGCCTTGGAGTTAGAATATGGGAACCTTCAAGAAAACCGATTTAACGTTTGATTCGATTAAAATGATACTATGAGGAATTTAACAGCACCAAGAGTATTCATAAATTGTTTGTTAAGTCTTTTTCTAATATGAGGGCAACCTGTTAGAAAATAATTACCTTCAGATATTTGCTAAGTTAATAGATTTATATTAGATGGCACAGAATTACCCTTCCTGCAGTTTTCTAATAAAGTTATAAACATGATTTAGTTGTATTGCCTTAACTTTAATGTCGTGTCTTGCAATAAAATCTTGGATAACGCCTAATACGGATTATTTATTGAAATATAAATTAACTAATTGAAAAATTCAAGTATTAGATGATAAATGACGAATTCAACTTTAATTTGTGTTTTACAATTTTGCACAGCTGTTGCAGTTGAGTAATTAACATCTTAGTTAGGATTCATGACACACTTGTGGAAAGATGAAATTCGATGCAATTAATAAAAACTAAATATGAACTAAAAGCTGATTTCATTGAATTCATTGCCCTACAATTTCAGAGCCATTCGATAACCAAGTAATGGCTTTCAAAAATGATGCCGAAAGCAGGAAATGGATAAATTTTTCAATTGAAAACTGTTCTCTATATCTCAGTGTATGTCTTTAAATTTATTATATGTTTGTTTATATAATTATGTATTAAATACAGTTGTAAAAATTGAAAGGATATTGCAAACATTGGAAAAACAAGAAAATCCAAAAATAAAATATTAAATAGAATTATTTAACTTGATGGTTAAAAGAAATTGGGAGTAATCATAAGAAAATACAATAAAAAAAAAAAAACTTTCACAGAGTTTAAGATAAACCCCATAATTTATGAGCCAATTTAAAAAATTTGTGGCCTATTGTAAAAAAGTAAATAAACGTCGCTTTTTGGTATTTTTTTTGTTTTTATTATTCTTTTTTTATTATTGTTTAAAAGAAAAATTGGTTACTGTTAAGAAAAAATCAGTAAGTCAATTATATGACCTCAAAGCATAAGAATTTTTGAAGAACAGAATATAACAAAAAGTAACAGAATTTATGAAATGTTCTTTTAATAGAAATAACTATAGTTACACATAAATGTGTATATATTTGTTTCCATATATATATATATATTATATTTATATTTAAGTCAAAAAGTTTAGAAACAATCTACTTACATAAAGTTTTAACAAAGTCAATAGGTATAGTAACGATTTTTCAAAAGTAATTTTTTATCTAAATCAACAAGAATATAATATGAGTTTGAAAATATTTTTATCGGATAATAAGTAAAATTTTACCGTTATTTTGATAATAGATACTAATTTCTTATAAAGTTGTATGTACTAGTCATTATATAGGAAAATGTTTTTTCATCTCCTATAAGTATGCAATTTTTCATAATTAATTTGTTTCCAATAAATGCTAATGAAATACGGCGCAGTCTGTGGCTCAGTGATTATTCAGATGGCTATTTAACTGGGGAACGGCAGATTAACTGCTTAAGTTGCAAGGAATTTTAATATAGGAATGGTATTAGTTGGTATGAGTTGCAAGGACTTCTAATTGGAATTAAGATTGCGGAAAAAGTTATTGATTCTAAGCAATCATGATCTAGGACTTAATCACATAAAGTATATCAATCAATTGAATTACTTTATTATACCCGATTAATAACTGTAAATAAACCAAACATTTTGTTAGGACGTACTTTCACTGCAGAGTTAATGATCAATTTAGTAAAGTTCTATATACTCGTTTGATATTCGTAACCCCTGTTGTTAATTCGCAATCTTATCCCATCAATTTCTTCATTGACCATGCTAGTTATTAAAAACCGACAGTTAACAAATCTATCTATAAACCAAAAGTTTTAAATATCCAAGTATATTACGAAATTCTCATTTTTTAAAAAGTTTAATAATAACAGTCTTAATAAATCACCAAATTTCTTTATTTTGGCTCCAAAAATGGTTTTTCTTTTTTGTTATATTTCAAATCAAAATTAACTGAAAAATCAAAGTTTTTCCCTCAAATTCAAAATGAAAATCCAAAACGAAAGGAAAATTAATATATATATATAGAAACTTAATATTAAATTTTTTATTGACGATAATCAGAACACGTGACGACTCTTAAAATAATGGATAGAGTTATAAATTAACCTTACTGTTTTTATTGTTATTCTTGTTTTTTTTTTTTTTGATGATTTTCAATTTATAAAATATTGTTCTGATTCGTTTTTATTCTTAGAAGGTTTCTTAAATTTTTGATCCCTATTAAATTCAATAAAAAAATTTTTTTTTTACATTGTAAGAAATGTAATTACAAAATTCTGTTTAAGGATATACCAGTAGCACCAAAATATATTGATATATCCTTGATTTTTTTTTTTATTAATATTTTGAATGAGGAAAATCAATCAGCATGGTCTTGTTAAAGTATAATTAGATTGAGGTAGTTTTTTTTTATAAAATTTTCATGGAAATTCAAGGTTGAAACTTTAAATTCACGTATTAGCACATATAGATTAATATATAGATGATGAGTGTTTTATTTATTCCTCTGGCAGTTTACTAGGATGTTCTGCAATTAACTGATCCAGAGATCTCCACGGAATCATCAATAACCAAGATCCGAATTAAGCCAAAGTCTTCAAATCCCCAAAAGCTAAATTTTTTATATTTAAATATACGCGAGATTCTGAATTAGGGGCATCTCACAGTTGGTTACAAAATCAGGGTCTTACGCTTTTCAAGATTATTAATGTTTTATTTTTTTTTATTATTGGTTAAAAAAAGAGGTTTTGAATTTAAGTTCTTGGGGATTTTGGTTTTGAGGATTTTGGTTTAAAGGACTTTGTCTTGAGGACTTTATCTTTGGAAATTTTGCCTTGGAGATTTCGTATCCAACCTACTGTTCTACTTAAACCGCTTTCTAGAAATTACTCTTTTTTTGTCTGGAATTGAACCTGTAGTTTAAAGGCGCTTATAAGTAGTTAGTTCTTTTTCTGTCTGAGGTTGAACCAGGGACCCTTGTAAATTCCAAAATATGGGGAAAGGAAATGTTCATATTTTTTTTTAGTTTTATGAAAATTGGCTTTTAGCACCAATTCTAAACAATGTAAGATAATGCTGTAAGCGTTAGGTATATTCGAATATCCTACAAAAGACTGTTATGATACACTACCAAAGACTTCCGTATTGCCTTTTTAATATTGCGGTGCATAGCAAAGTAATTAAAAGCGATACACTTTGTATAAGATATGGTTTATTTCAGATAACTAAACGAATAAATAAAATTCAATTTCATTATGAAAGTCCATTTTACAGAAGAGTCCTTTTCTATTACATAGATATCTTGTATTTATTTATTATTTAGTATTAAAAATTTCCTGAGTAAATGAATAGAACTAAGGGTCTCGTCATTAATAAAATAGTATAAGAAAATATTTAACCAAAATTTTTATTGAATTCTAATTAAATCATCATTAACCCAAACCAAAGACATAAAATTTACCTAGATAGATTCAATAATTATTTTAGAAAACCAAAAACTTATCTAATTTTAAATTAATTGAAAATTTCTTTAAAGTAAAATTTAGAAAATTGAAAAAAAAAACTTCAAGTAATATTTAATTAACCCAATTAAGTGTATTATTTTTAAACTTTTTATAGGCTTAACCTTATAAATTATTTAAAAATTTTCCTACGTCCTATATTTACATTGTCGTTCTCTTTTCAATTTTCTGTTAGGTTTTTTTTTTTTGTTTTTTTCTTCTTACCTTCAAATGCCGGTACATAAAATTTATTTTTATTTAACACTATGACTCAAGTCATTTCCATATTCTTTTGGATTCTATTGGGAGTAATTTTCATGTCGTTTCAATGGTTTGAGACTAAAAAAAAAAAATAACGTGAAACATAGACATACACAGTTAGAACTATTTATATAAAAAGTACAAGAATGTTGGCCTTTTTGTGTTTGTATAGATAGAATAAAATTATTATAAAAATGATCCTATTAGGATTGCCAGATTGTATAAAAAATATATTAAATTAAAGTTATTTCAGCCTAAGAGTAGTAAAATTTTATATTATTGTGTATTTTGTTACGCATCTAGGCACCAAAGGCTTAATTATTAAAAGTTAAGTAATAAATTAAATGCGATGAGTCAGAGTTTTCTATTTCATTAGACTAGAATATTGACAAATTATTTTTTGCAGTATTTGCTTCGGAACATCTTCAAAATAATTCAAAAAACATGTTTATATCGAATGGGAATGTCCCCATTTTTTCTTCCATAGCTTAACTTTTCTTTAATGCGCTAAGCTATGGAAACAATTATATTCTATAGTATTCATAACTCTTCCTTATAAACTCTTTATTTTCCGAAAACTGTTCAGCAAAATTTGCTCCCAGTTAAATCCTGCTTTTCATTAAAACCGTAAAATAAATTGCAATACAATATACTACCAGTTAATTAATAATTTCTAAAGATCTTAAGTATCATTGTTCTTCTGAAGGTTCCTGGAAATTAAAAAAAATTAATCAGTCTAAAAACTCAGCGACACCCATTTACATTAAAGAAAAAAATAAATAATTAGTTCCATTTTACTTTAATTTTAAATATTTATATTCATTTCTGGCATAATTTATAAGGGCATTAAATAGTCGCCGACATTTAATACATTTTTCTTCGTGGTTTTTATCTAATTTTCATTTTAAACCTGAACCACTCTTGTTAAATGTTAGAGCATTTCAACCGCATTCTAAAACCTTATCGTGATCATGTATAACATGCGATGGATGCAAAAAAAAAGAATCTTAAAATAAAAACTAAAAAAAAACGTGTACAAATAGTGTTGAGGAATACAACAAATAAGATATAAAAATATTGAGCATTTGCCGTTATAAGAAGAATCCTCTTACAACAGCGAATAAAAAAAAACCAAAATACAAGTTTATATAAATAAAAAAAAAACTATAATATAAAATTCTTAAACATTTCTTGTACGTTTTCTACCAACAATTTATGCTGGGATAACAACGACCATTACACCTTTAAAGAATACTAAGACCAAACCGACCCAGATTAGCTAATCTGGTATTACATTTTTATACGATTTAAATGGTGAATGTTTAATTTTTTTTTTTTTTACTTTGCAGGAGCAGTCTTTTTTACTGCTTTCTTTCCTGTAGATGGTTTTTTTTTCGTTTTTGCTTTTAACAGTTAAAACCAAAAATAGTTTTTATTAATAAAAAAAAAAAAAAAAATGAATAATAAAACAGGCAAAAAAAAAAACAGTTATTTTACCTGTAAAAATGTAAGTACAGAATAACTAAATGGAAAATATCCTGTCTATTCGATGTTGTAAATTTTAGTGTTTACCCTTAGAGAAAATTCAAATGGACCCCGACATGAATAAAGAGAGATGTTCACTTAAAGTATACAAGAAAGAAAATAATAAAAAAAAAAAGAAAAGAAAAACAAAAAAAAATATATAAGAATACCGTAAAATTTTTTTTATTTTAAATCCTCTGAAATAGTATTACAACGAACTATCTGAAACCTATATACCTATTAGATTTAGAAATAGGTATTATAGATACAACGTATATCGAGGTCAGCTTCAATATTTTGGAAATCCTAAAAAACAAATATTCAAAAAAAAACCTGAAAACCCAAAATCTTGAAAACAATATCATAATTTGAGGACAAAATCTTGAAAATTCTTTAATTTTTTCTTCAAATCCTTTGTAACCAAAAATGAAACCCCTCGCATTTTGGAATCTCATATTAAACTTCATATATATTAATGTTCCAGAGGGAGTATTTACTCTAATTTTTCTTCCAATTTTGTGTCCAATTTTAAAATCGCTCTGAATCCGTGTTCTAGCTGGTAGGAGCTCGAGTATTGTTATCATACCTGTTTGGTCTGCATGGATTTGATTCCCGATGGGGAATATCTTTATATTTTTGTTTCATATTTATAACTCACATATACCTACAATTATCTTCATATCAGAATAAGTAATTCACACAATTATAACAATTTTTGGTACAAAATTATAACTCACAGATAAAACTTTGTTATCAATATTTAATATACTAATAAAGTCCAAAAATATTAAGTACTTCTAGCAAACTCTAGGATCGGTTGTCTTCGTTCAACTTAAATTGAAAAGAATTCAAGAAAGGAAAGCAAGAATCCTCGGATATAATTTTGTTCTAGAGGAAATAAGTAAATGCGATCTCTCCTGGAATATAATCCACGAGAAAATGTCAAACAGAGAAGTTTGGACACTTTAAATGGAAGCTCGAGAGATTCCCATCAAATAATTTTTTTTAAATATCTATATTTTTCCCACGAAATTTACCGCAGCAGTTACCACAAAAAAGCTTCGACAAACGATTTTTTGGAATTGCGGGTGTATGAAATCTGTAACTGTAAAACACATTTTTTAATAATAAAACCCTCAAAATAGTTGCAGCATATAACGTCAAACTTTTGACAATGAAATTATTAAAATCCCAATTTTTAATCCAAGACTTAAACCATTTTTAATAATTAGATTTTGAACCCAAGTATTAAACAACTTATAATAATTCGATATTGAATCCACGAATTGAACCACTTCTAATATTTAGATTTTTAATCCAAGTCTGGAACCACTTCTAATATTGAGATTTTCAATCCAAGTCTTGAACTACTTCTAAAATTAAGATTTTCAATCCAAGTATTAAACCACTTTAGATATTTAGATTTATATCATATTTCAAAAACAACATTTTACGCATGTTACTAAAGCTTATGTTAAGACTGAAACTATGTACAAAAACAAGCAATATTTGATTTGAAGTTTAAAATCAAGATATTGTCCAATTACGATTTTGCTCTTCAAAATTTTTATTTAAAATTATTTTGGAAAACAAAATAAAAGATTTCGTCATTCCAAAATCTTTGATTTGAAGATAATGTTGGGACTCCATGTATGTTTGTACACCCCCATAAATATACATAAATACATTTATATATAAATATATATATATTTCTTATTCGTGAATTTACAGAGCATTTAATCTGATAAAAAGTTTTTTTAAAATAATAGTGAATGAGTCACGTTTTCTTTTTACATAATATGCTGCATACAACCTGAGTACTCAGTACTTTTAATATTACGAACGAGCTTTTGTATAATATAATCTAAGGTGAACATATTGAAATACCTTGTCATTATTTTTATCAAATATGAGACTAATTCAAAAAATTTTACTAAATTGTTATATTTTAAAATTTTTTAAAAATTTTGAAAATCCTGACCCTTGTTAATATTATTTAAAGTTCTTTGTGTTGTAACACATACATATGTCTACATACAAGCAAATATGGAATATCTGATATTGAAATTCAAGGAAATGACATAAAATTTTGGATTTGGCAGAATAAACAGGATAAAAAAATGATTTTATACATGAAAGTGTTTTTTTTTGTAAAAATTTAATTTTGATTTCTCATGATTTGGAACTTCAACATTTTCATCATAAAATTATTTTTACAAAAATATGTCAGTAACAGTTCAGGAGATTCAAAAATTGAATTGATTAAGTTAAATAGTGGGTAACGCCAAGTGTGAAATAGTTGTATATATTAGGTGTTAATTTTTTATTTAGACCTTTATTTGAAGGCTTCCGTGGTGAACAGCTGAACAGGACTGGAAGCACACAAAAAATCGGATTCCATAGCTCAGATTCTGGTTCGTTAAAGTGTTTGGTTCGAATCGGATTTTGCGATTCGGTTCGGGTAAGTGGAAATATACGACTGCCACTAGGAATCACCGAGAGTTCTTTTACTTTGACAAATTAAAACCAACCCTACTTTTTTATAACTAAGCTATGATTAAGCAAAAAAAATTAGTTAAAGGAATTGTGAATTTTGATTTTTTTTGATAAAGTGGGAAATTGGAAATTTTAAATTACCAATTTTTTATAAAAAACGCATCAGCTGGGAATTGATTACATAATTTTAGCCTGTGCCTAACAATTGAAACAGGGGGTTTTACGCTTGCATCTTATTAATTTCATGGTGTAAGAATTAGCATCTGTTACACTGCTTGTTTTAAGTTGTAAGCTAAGCTTATTAACGAAAAAATTGGAGAGGTTAGCATTAGTACCCAAGTTTTGCATTTTTTAAAGACTGTAGATTCGCCACATACCTAAAGTATAAGAATTACTGATGCATTAATTTGGAGCTCATAAATGGGAAATGCTGGATAATTAAAGAAGGACGTGTCGTAATTTTGATAACATCTCTGAGTTTAAAGAAGCACTACATATCTATACAAACACAAAGTATTAATAAAATATGTAGCAATGAATTTTTAAGAAGAAAAACCTAGACTGTAATTTTGAAAAAATTTTTGACACCTACAGACTAAATTCTTGATGACACAGTCTATGACAATTCGGAGGTCTATTTTATCGAATACTGGGTTTGGTAACTGACAATATTTTTTCATATTGAAATATGCAGTTAAATTACTTTGGTTACAGTTGGTTAAATTTCATTTACATAAATATTGTTATCCTGGGAAAGGATTATAATTTTTTTTGGAAAATTTAGTTAAAAGCTTTAAATATCAAATACCATTGTATTGAAGACAGCCAACTGATTAGTTTCATGCGTATCTTGCTGTTGTCATGTTTTGAAAATGATTTTAATGATTTTTGAGAATTTTGATTATATACAGAAAGTACATACATATTGTTTTGATAACATTTGTTCAATATATATGTATATAACATGATTTTAATGGAAGGATAAATTTATAGGGAAAAAACCTTATTTTCCTAAAAAATTTTTTTTACTGTTTGTTTGTATTTGTTACTTTGAATTTCTATTTAAGTTTTATCCTTTCAACTGTTATTTACCGTTTAAATAAACTTTTCATGTTCAAAATATTTTCGCTGATAGAACCTTTCTGCGACGAAAGGATCTAATGTAAAGGATATGTATGAACAAGTAAATGTTTTCGTTGAAAACATTTTATCAAGTTTTTATTTGTGGGTTTTGGTGGGGAGTTTACAAAAAATAATACAGTCAACATAATTTTTTTGGAATATTTTAATTTTGGAATAACAACAACAACAAAACCCAGAATTGAAAAATATACATTTTTATAGTATTGGTAAAAAATGTCAGAAAAATTCGTGGATAATTCATCGAGGAAAATTTAGAATCAACAAGGGAACAAAATGAAGTAATAAATACATGGAAAAAAAAAGGAAAATATGGTCAGTTTTTCATTTAAAAATTTTTCCTGTTTTTCTTTGGAAAATTCAACGAATAAACATTGATTGTTTACATTTTCCGAAAAACAAACGGGAAAAAGGATATACTAACAAAAACAAAAGAAAAAAAAGGATACGTACAATTTATTTGTCAAATTTTGTGGTTTATTTTGTATGCAATTTTGTTGGAAATTTAATTTTTATTTTTGTTTTTTTGTGTATGTTTGTGTATGTTTGTATGTGAATGTAAAAATTATTCATGTTTATCATAAATTCACACTGTCCTACATTCAAAATATGCATGCATATACATATATTTTGACATAAAAGTCAAAATATATCAAAAAAATATGTTTTGATTAGTTTGGTATGTTACATGAAAATGTAAATAATATTTTTTTGAAATTTCGATCCATAAAATTTAACCAGAAAAAAGTTTTTAATTTTAATATTTGTTTGTTTATGTAGTTAGAAAGTTTAGAATTTCGGAAATTTGTTTTTTAATTTAACTTTAGTTCAAAAGATAATCCTATACATAAATAAATTTGTACAATTTGTAGAACTTTAACGATGCAGTCTTTTATTAGTGCTTTATATAGTTGTTGCACAGTTTTTACATAGTTCTTTACAAGTACTGTTTTTTAAGTCCTTTGTTTTGACTATAGAAGCCATCTTGAATTTTAATCTGGGGTAAACAGACTCAACAGCTCGAAAATCGTGATAGGTTGGCCACACGCTGAGACGGCCTGTTGGATCTATGGTTGGAGAAGAACTAGAATGAATTCCGTTGGCACAAACCAGTGTTAGAAGACCAAGTACAATATGGCGCAGGTCTGTAGAGAAATAAATACAAGAAAGTGGGAAAACGTGGGTATACAGCTGAATGTTATATATAAGCCCCATACTTCTTAAGGTAATGGAAGCTAGAAAACACATTATCGAACTACTTCCGAACTCATTTTTAATCTCTTACAATAATCTTCTTGAAAATTCGTTTTACTAATTTTGTTTAAGGCCATAGATAAGAATACAGGAACGAAGTTGTGACAAATACAGCCTTGTATTCACATTTCGAAATATAAACTATTTATATAGTTGGAAGTGAGATGGATTCTAAAAAGCACCAACAAATATCTGGTATTTAGTTGCATTATTTCTCAATCCACTCAATCATCGCCGTTTTGTTTTTTGTTACGAGAAACATAAAAAGCTTCGAAAGACATCGGTTGGGACTGAGCGTAGTTCTTATAGGTTGTGGGTGATTTTGAATCCACAACCCTTTTTGAACCAAACCTTAGGATAGAACAATTGTGATACAAGTGTAAGAATTTTTTTTAAGGATAGGGATGTGAAAGGATTTTTGGAAATCTAGTTTGTAAAAAATAGAATTAATGAATCTGGGATTATAATGAATAAGGAAAAGTGATATATTTTAGTCATAAACTTCAGATATAAAAAGTAGAAGCTATAACTCGCTCCAGGTAAATAATGTAATTGAAGTCTCTTCTTAAAATTCTATCGTCGTAGAAAGAATGGAGCAAATCTTCATATGTACACAGTGGAAATTTCCAGATAGACCAGCTTTTGGAAATTCCTTTTCTATGCGGACCCAATTTCACCTAACGTGTTCCCTAAAGTTTCCTATAGTATACAAAACTATATTAGGTTTAACATTACACCTTCGTTACAAATATTTATAATTTCTATTACAAGATTCTGTAGATTGAAGAAAACAATTACCACAAATATCTTATGAATATAGGCACAATATAATAATCAATAAATTTAAAGATTAATTCTAATCTCTACCAGATTAACAAAAATAAGGTTTTTTCCTAATTTTCATAAATAAATTTTAAGCCTAAATTTTTGTGGACAAAACGTGCCTAATATGTAATTGGAGAATTGTAAAATTATTTTTCGAAATTTTTCCAAAAAGATTTCTTTTTTAATTTGATTTTCATTTTAGATACGTAGATTTGTGTTAGGATTTAAAAAATTATGTCCTTGTTATCAGATATGATATGTCCTTGTATTGTAAAAAATTAAATTACATAGAAAAAAAAATTTTTTCGAATATTAGATAAATAATTAATTTCTTTCTATACTGAAGGACATATTAAGGATACACCTTTCTACTAAAGTATTCCAATTTCTACCGAAGGATCTATTAATACAACTATAAAAAATAAAAATCTCTTTAACATTTAATAATCTTTAAAAATTCGTTAAAATATTATAAAAGGATAATATAATCCTTAAAATCTTAATTATTAAATACAAGAATATCTATAAGATACTTTTAAATCATTAAGGAATTAAAATCAATCCTTATTGTAGAATTTTTCAAAAAAAAATTTAAAGTAGATTAAAATAATAATTTTTGTGGAAGATGATTATTTTTGTTAAATATATGATAGAAAAATTGAGATAGCTTATATAGCAAGTGTTCCAAATTTGAAAAAAATAAAAAATAAAAATTACAGTATATAACTTGAATGGTAGAACAGGAAAACAGAAAATCTGAGATGCAAACGAAATGGAGCCTGCTTGCAGAAGATTTCAATTTCAATTACAAAATAAAATATTTAAAATTCAATCGTAGCTTCGCAGACAGCAGCAGCTTTTCTAGACTTTTGGCTTTTCTCTATATATGCTTTATGGCTTTGCTATATTTTCGATCCATATTTCATAGCATTCAGGTCAATACAAGAGCAAACATTTATACTGTTGGTAAGCTAAACACTAATTTCAACGCCTTGAAAAATCATTGCTGCCTCTAACTATAACATTTAATTTAAAGTTTTCGTTTCGAAGCACTCAACAGACTTAATCAATCTGGGGTCTAAATTGAGCTAGAAATATCTTACCTAATTATATTTTTTAGGATAGGTCATGCTGGACTTATAAAAGATTCCAGTGTTACCTTGACGCCTTTTCTATTCAATCATCCCCTTACAGTTTTCTGTTGATCTTGTTTTCAAGATACTTAACACAAATACTTAATACTTAACAGCTCAAAATTACCAATCAAAAGTACCTTCTTTAAAAATAAGGTACATTTCATTGGCAGTTTTAATGGATGAAGTCCACTATCTGTAGGAAGTAAGTATAGTTAAGCAGGAAGAATTTCGATGTTTTTCAGCGACGATTTTTAGGAAAGTGTAATAGAATACACATTACCATTAAATTGAGGAAACCAATTAAGTTCCCATATCTCCAATGTTTATTATACCTTTATTATAATGAGTAGCTTCATTTTAACAGCTTATGGGTTAATGTTAAATCACTAGTTTTAAATGACAGGTCTTAAAAAAACATGAATTCATTAAATTCCTCATTCATAGCATGTCAAACTAAATTTAGTAATTTTAATATTAATCTTACAAGAGGTTATATATATTTACTTGGATATCGATTTTATTTTATAATCCGCTTACTGAATTTCAATTAAAAGTTTTAGGAACTATTTAAGTGCTTGCTCTCATTTCAATTGATGTCTTGAAGAAACAAAAGAACAAAAACTTTGATAAAAGCTTATGTCAATTTAAAGTTTCTATTGAATTTTTTTTTTTTCAAATTATTGCAAATTTTTCTCCTCCTTAAAAAATAGTTTTCTAAAAAAAATCCATTGAATAATTCTTCTGGTGGGAAGACGGTAGAAAGTGAGAAAAGGGATAGATTAATCTTGGAAAACTTTTATGAATGCGAATATCAACTTCTTTCTTTTACTAGTGTAATTTTTTTTGAAGTTTTAAATTTATTTTTGTACCATTTTATGCACAAAAGCAAAAAAAATTAAAAACGATTATAATGAGTATAATTAGCAGAAAGGGTTGCTTTGTTTTCCTTTTTAATGTTATTCTTGAAAACTTTTCAAAACAATTTGTCATCAGGATCACAAATACATCGTCAAAGAAAAAAATAAAAAAAAAATTTTCATAAAGGAAAAGTTTTGAATAAAAATTTAAACTTTTTTTTTTTTTGCGTAATTTTTATTGTTTATAACTTTCTTTTTTTACTTCCAAACAACTTGGAACAGAAATTTAACAATTTTTTCAATTATAATTTTATGTAAGGTAATTAATCCTTTTAGTCAAATGTATTATGATCATCGGAAATTAACGCAGAGCTTGAGTTATTTTGTTGTTCAAGTTCTGCAATTGTGTAGAGATTTCAAGATTGTTCTTTCATTAAAAGCTAGTATGTTTGGTGCTGAGCTTCAACTCGAAACCTAAGATACTTAAGTTTTAAGTTGTGTAATTGTGAGGAAATCTTGAGAATCCTTTTTGCAGTAAAATCTGATACCAAGCTTCAATTCGGAATGTAAGATACCTATGGTTGAAATTGTGTAAATTTGAGGACACTTTATGAATCCTTTTTACATTAAAATATGGTGGTAAGCTCCAATTCGGAACCTAAGACACTCGAGGCTCAAATTGTACAATTGTGTGGAGATACAATACAAGCTGGTTTTGTCTCAGTTTACAATTGCCTTTGTATCAATTTTTACCCATTACAATTTTCAAAAAATAGTAGTGTTTAATAGACAGCTTCATATACGATTCCAATTGATTATAGATTAATGCGATTAGATTAGATTATACGATATCAAATTTAGGTTCTAATGAATTTAATTACCATAATATCCTTCTTATTCACTTCTTAATGCTTTTGTAATCCCTCATATCTGTACAGTTTTTAATTTTAATTTCAAGTTCTCTATTTTATTCCTTTTTGTTTTCATCACTTTCTATAAAACACTTCTTAAATTATTACCCTGTTGTTAGAATAATTTTTATACTTTAAAGAAAACAACAGTGCACAGTCATCAGGTTTATTAAAAGAATTTTATTCTTTCATCAAATGAAATAACAAGGAAACACAACGTAACAAAGTGAGAAAGAAAAATGAAAAGAAAGAGAGGGAAAAATCAAAAACGATTATAATACTTACACTGAAGTTTTGTCATAAGAGTCTGATGTTTTCTTCATAAAAAGGAAACCTGAAAATTTTGTTATTATTCGTTTTAATGAATAAACTAATATTGTACAGTGAAAGACAACATTTTCCATCTATTAAATAAACCAAGTTTTTGAAGAATCAACTAAAGAACATCAAGAAATATTCGACCTTTGTTAAGCATCCATGTTTCGGCCATGCTACGAATATAATTAGCTCCAGTTATTAGTTCCAGGAAAAAATTAGCTAGGAATATCGTCATATTTTGGAATTACAAATTATAAATTCTTAATCAACGAAAGAGTGTCACAAGTGTAGGAAAATCTTGATAGCAGGTATCAGTAGCTTCTAAAATTTAATGGAAATCTTAGGAGATGCGCCTAATTTTATTTGGGAATTGGCAGCAGCAGAAAACCAGGGTTAAAAATTTAATATATTAAAGGAAATATTATTTTTTTTGTCGGCTTTATGCATAGCATAGTCAATTCAGAAGTTAAATATTTCAATCTAAATTTTGAACTGAATATCTAAGTGATACTTATAGCAGGAACAATAATTTCGAAAAAAATTAGAAATGAATTTAACTGAACTCCGAATATTGAAGACATCGTAATCCGTAATTCCACAAAATTCTTTAGATTCCAAACACCTCTCGCCACAATCAAACATACTTTTAATGCTTAAGTTTGCATTAAGAATGTTGTAATACGAGTCAAGGTTTAGTGAATTAAAGTTCACACTATCATCTAACCGAGGGGTCTCCTAAAGTAGGTGTGGATAAGATTTAATTTTTTTTCACTTTGGAGTAAAAGGCTTCAACTTGAAGCCTCCATTAATTTTCCATTCATTTTGCGTCTGCTAAATTCATTCACCACCATTCTTTCCCATGTTGTTCTGGATCTACCTCTTGATCTGAATTCACCTAGAGAATTTCAGTTCAGCGCCATTCTTATAATGCATTCCTCATTTTTCCTTCTGTTTTTCTTCTGGTGATTTATTTCACTTTGATTCTCCGTCCTTAAGTCTGAATTTCCTTCTGTTCAGCCAAAATATTCGGCATTTTATTCTGAAAATGGAATTAATAAGCAGCCATGATTTGCAGCCATATTTGTTAATGTAGATTTTGCACAGGAATTATATATTGTTCGTTTGGTTTCTATTGATATTTTCAGACTGTGTCATATGGACGAAGTCTACCGAAGACTGTTCTTGCTTTATCGATTCCGTTTAGTACATCTTTGTTGGTGCCGCATTATCTTAGTACATCTTTGTTGGATGTAATCGATACTACTCCTAAAGATAATTTAGATTACTCCAAAAAACTAGTTATACACTCAATAGCTCGAATATATAACTTAATTTCATCTAAGGAATGAAGTCAAGGTATTTCCAAAAAGGATTCAATTTCCTAATCTTTCTTGTGGAAACCTTTTTACCCAATCCTGTAAATAATATAAACTATGAAAAGTTATTAACATAAAAACAACTAAAAATAAAAAGAAAATATCATTTAACACCACTAATAAAAGAACTTTTCTCTGTAGAAAAAACTAAACTTCAAAAGTAAGGCTTAATATTGAACAAAAAAAAAATTAAAGTGAAGGACAAACAAAAATAAGCAAAAAACAAAGAACTAATAATATTTATTAAATGGACTTTACTCAAACTTATGTTTAAAATTTTCCAAAAATCTTTTATAAAAAAAAAAAGATCTATCATATACTTATTATTAGTGGAGTAAAGTTTTTGTTTTTTTTTGCGAAGTTCACAAGTACCAGAAGTGCCAGAGTTTTAACAGTAGTTCCTACAAAAACAAAAAACACTAAAATTTATATGAGGAAATTATGCAGCAAAAGAATTATGACAAAAAAAAATATTTATGAAAATTTTATACATTATAAAAAAAATTTAAAAGTTTTTACCATATTTTTTTTTTCTTTCTTCACTCACATTTTTACCACATTTTCTCATTATATTTTTCTAAAGAGTATTTTTTTGACTCATTTTTTATATTATTAAACTTTGCGTGCATTAAAATATTCAAAAGTAATTTGGTATTATCAAGTGGCAAAAAGGTATTCATTTGAAAAGAATTTAAATGCTATAAAAATAAAAAATAAGCAGCCGAGATAATGATATGGAGGAAGAAACTCCATAAATAGCTCAACCATTCAAAAGAATGAAACTAGTAACATAAGTTTAAAATAAAAAGATTCTAAGAATCCTCAGAGTCTTCCGAAACCTTAGAATCCTCAGAGTCCTCAAAGTTAGCATTTATAAAGCTAAGATTAGATACAAGCCGTAGTTAGGTATTGAAACTTCTTTTCACTTTACATTGTAAAAAGACAGGACGACCCTATTTTTAGTAAGTTATAGTATTATAAATTAACTTTAAGATGAGTAAAATAATTTAGTAGAGTTTGACATCACTAAATCCTAATATTTAGTGAAAAGTATTTAAAGATTGCATAATTCCAATTGATATTGCTATTACATTTAATAAAAAAGATGGTAATAAGGGCTGCCTATTTGATAAAATCAGTTAAAACAATCGGACAAATACTACAAGGAAAATGAAAAATGGAAAAGGTTTAAGCTAAGCTAGGAATCATAGTTCCAACATGGCTTTATATAACTAATCAATAATTAGTTTACTACGAGATCATGATAAAGTATTAAATTATAACCTTGGTTAATTGATAGAAATATCTTAGCGCATCAGGGGTTGGTTTGAACGGACTACACCTTTCAAAACTACTTTGCTTAATTCTTTCACTTTTTCAACCGATTCCAGGGGATCCAAGGTAATGCATTTTTGATTCCTCAGTTCTACCATCCTCTAAAATGGACAATTCTTTCAAACAAACAAAGGACAATTTAATGTATTATTTTTAACTAATATATTTTTAGTCTAATTACTCCTTATTTGCCCTATCCTCCGGATCCTAAGTTTTGCAAAACCAATTTTTTCAAAAGCTTTCAAATCATCGAAGCTAATCTGACCATTTGTATAAAAGGTACTATTTTGAAGTTTGATTTTAAAATAATGTGGTTTCAAAAGAGGAATTCCTCTAACTTGGTGTAGGTAGAAGATTTTCAGAATAGAATTAAATGACAAGATCAGCATTCGGCCTATATAATATTCCTTCAGCCTATATGGATTAATAACCAAATGTCAAAGAGAAGAAAAATTGTGATATTCAAATCCTGTGTTAAATCCACACTAATATGTAAATATATAGTCATGACTACTAAGGAACTCCATCAAATATAAATAGCATATTTTTGTAAATAAACGCTAGATATGCAGAATTTTCTGGCCGAAAGAATCAGCATCAAAGATTTATAAGACTTAGCGAATGAGGAACCCATTGTAAAACAAATAACCCGATGAAGATAGTAGTGGATCGGACACACGTTAAGAAAAGACAAAAAAGCCATAACTAGAATTTTGTTATGTTGGAACCTATAAGGAAGTTCAAGAACTAGAGGTGGACTTAGAATGACATAGAACTGAATTGTCCTAGACGAAATAAGTTGGTGCGATTCATTCCGGAGCATAATTTAAGAGAAAGCGTCAAACAGTGATTATTTGAGACTTCAAGTGGAAGCCGTATACTCTTTAGTCGAGTAACAGAAAAAAAGTATGATTAATCTCTATTCTAACTTATAGTAACCACACACAGCTTCACTGGATGACTTTCGATGCTTACCATGGTTCACCTAAAGTGGTAATTTTTCATTTATGAAAAGTTAGTAGCAGAATTTGAATAAAAATGGAAAGCGAAGTACGGAACAGCCAATTAGGGCTCTTTCAAAGTCGTAAAATTAAGCTGGGAAAGAACCATTAGATTAATTTTAACAATGGAATTTATACATTTCATCACTTGAAATTTTTTATCCTTTGTTAAATTTTATCCTCTGTTTTGAAATACTATCTTTTAATTCGTCCGAACAGTTGTAGGACTCATCTTCGAAACTATTTCATATTAGCGAAAAAATGTTCAACAAAAAACAAAATCAAAAAGTATAAAAAAAAAGTTTTTTAAGTACCAGGTAATTTACAAGAAAACTACAATTTTCATTTTATTTCTTTTCCAACTTTTCATTTTTCCTTTTGATGATAGGGACATAATTTTCATAATTTTCATAGTATAAAAAAGAAACAAACTTTTATAATTTCCAAGTTATTTTTTCTTTTTTTCTTTGTTATTTTTTTTTTTTATATAATGGATTCTTTGATAACTTTAAGATATTAATTTTTATATAATTTTTGTTATGTTTTTATTATTCTTTTTTTAATTTAATATTAATTTTAAACGGGTAAAGTATAATTTTAGTATAAGAAAAGTTTTTATTTTAAATATTTAAAAATTACAAAAAAAAAAAAATATGGAAGCAATATTGGGAATGGCGAAACCATATTGTTGAAAGGAAGGAAGCAATTTAGCAACATAAATCAATAAAAATTTTTAATTTTAGTTTAAAAAAAAAATTTAATATAATTTACCTGTGTATTTTAGTTTTTAAACTTTTTTTCATATTATTCTACCAAATGTTCTTTAATGTTACTAAAATTAAATCGAGCATATTGAGGAAAGCATGCTTCTAGTTGAATTCGGGTCGGGACAATTGAAAATCTAGCAAAAACTGCAGGAAACGTCTGCATTCTTTTGCTCCTGTGAACTCCTGAATTATGATCAACAGCACATACCCTAGACAAGTACTGGTGGAATAATTATACAACTATAAAATAGAGAATTCAGTCTACTTTGTCTTGAATTTAAACTAAGGGAAATATTGACAATTAGCTTTCTTAAGTTTGATGTAGATAAGTAGTACAGGTGTATATTTGCTTTTAAACCTGTTATCATAACATATACCTACTGCAAAGTATTAGAGGCCTAAACAGACGAAATTCGGCACTAATAAAAAGTTCAATCTTAGCACTAGATTGTGCAATTTTGATTCCAATTTACTCATGTGACTTCCATTTTATTTCGATTTTATGTCCAACCCGTAGACTTCAGATTCGAAATCAGTGTTTTGATTTTATATTTTGAAAGCTCGTTGAGGTTGTGGTAAAAATCATCACAACCTTGGGAAATTATTGAGAGAAGCCTGTCTGATAGGGTCCGACATCTGCAGGAGGTAATATCTGATTTGGAATGGTAAAATTGAGGGACAAAATGATCCTGAGAAAAAATTAATTTTATGATTCAAAACTTTTAGAACACATCTAGAGACATGGTCTTTTTTCAAAATCTTTATTTAGAACGGTTGTTAATAAGATTTGAATGGACAAATTGCTACCCAACTGTCGTTGGAGAGTTAATTATATGATTTTTAAGAAGAACGTGAAAATTATGAGTTATTTAACTAAATTTAAAGATGATTTCTGGAATCATATTAAATACTTTAAAATACATAATTCCAAAGAATATTTTCCATAATTTTTCTCTAGAAATAAAACTATGCTTAGATTTTCAAGGACATTTAATTACAATGTGGGCTGTTAAAGTTTTTAATACTTGAGTAAATAAAATAAAATCAAATTTTTTTATTTTCCAATTATCTTTTGAGTAGGTGTTTGTGGTTTGAGGTTTTATTTTTAGACTTTAAAAAGTTCACAGTAAGTTTTTAAAAATAAATAATAAAGTTTTAAGTTTTTATAGTAATAAAATTTTAAATGAATAATTTGAAATAATCATTTGTCCATCAGCCACTTCATGTGGACTTTATTGTAAAAATAAGCTTTGGCAGCCGGATTTTAAAAGTGTGCCATTAAGGTTGTTTAGATTCTAGTAATATCTTTCTACGTTTCTGCCTTCTAAATATGGTGGTCCTCTCAAATTGTTCGGATGGCTGAAGGATCTTCCAAGATTCAATTCAAGTGTTTATTTAAAGTGCAAGTGTTCCAACTCAATTAGTTTGTTTGTTTCTAAAAGTCTAACGGTTATTCCTCTGTTTTGTCTTCAATTTTAAAATTTCAATAAAAAACTTATTTTTTATAAATAATTAAAGACTTATTAATATTTTAATTCTTCTAATTAAAGTGATAAAATTAATTTTTTTCATTGGCAAATTTTTTTAGTGGATTCATGAAGAGTTTTAAATTTAAAATACAAACTTTCACTTTGTAAAATATAAAAACAACAAAAATAATACTTTCATTTGAAATAAAATATTTTCAAAAGTAAATTATATATTTTTATACAAAGTAAATAATTATAGTTTTTATATAAAAAATGAATTAAAATTTTGAAAAGTTTACTTTTAAATTATTACAGCTGTAAAACAACATTCACTGCGAATGCTTTAATATCGTTTGATTCAAAAGATTTTTATCATTTTTGAAAGTTCTTCTTTGGGTTTTTTGTATCTTTTACGGCGAATTAAATAGGATGTATTTGATTTGATCAAGGAAATGATTTCTTTATATAAATTATTACTTAGTGGGCATGAAATGGAAATAATTTGAAGGAAAATAACATGTCAAAGACGAGCATGTCAGAGAATAGGATGTCAGAGATCTTCTAGATAAGTTAAAAATGAATCTGATCAGATAATTTTTAGAAAATCGTATAATCAGTTTTAAATCACCAAAAAACTTCACAAAGCCTTCAAAAAGTTATATGAAACCTCTTTAGTGTTGTGTTGGAATTAATTTTATCAGTTTTAGTTCAATAGAAACAGGAGTGCAACGGATGCTCAGCCCTACTATGTTGAATTATTAGTATGGCGTTATACGGCTTACAGAAAACCGTTTGTAATGCGCTCGTGTAGATTATGAAAGCATATTCTATCCCATGTGCTCCCTAAATCTGATAATTCGTATGTGTGCACTTAATTATCTTTAAGGAAAAAAAATAACATCCCTAATCGTAATGTTCCTCCAAATTTTCCTATTATCCTACACGTTCCATTATCCCAATTTCAGCTCCTAAAGTTTTCTTTTCCAATCCATCCTCGAAACCAAACTCCACGTTTGTATCAAAGACCTCATTCTAAAGTTTAGTTTTAAAGTGGTGTGGTTTAGTACGCTATAGTCACAGGTAGTATGTGGAACACAAGTATTATAGGAAATGTATACTGATTCGATGGTTTGCTTTCGATGCTTCCTTTTGGTAGTGGATCCAAAGCAATTGTATTTTTATTCCAATATAAAATTTCCAGCCATCTGTGATCAACTTTTATATGTATATACATATGTTTTATTTAATTTCCCTTCAACAAATTGTTTTTCCCAATTTTCTTTCAGTTTAAATTTATTTTTATTTTTTTTTTTTAAATTAATTCATAAATAAAAATTCCGAGAATATTTAAAAAACGTAATCCATGTGTGGGTATGTATAAATAAATAAAATCCTCATATATGAGAACATATGCAATTATAAAATATAAAAATGTAATATTAAAGTAATTTACTATTATCACTATGCATCTACATTTATCCTTCATACAATTATAATGAATAAAAGAAAATAATACTGTCATGACACTGGTGTTACTGTCTAATACTGACAAATAGTATGTACGTATATGAATAACTTATTTTGCCAATGTTACTTACAATCCTTCTCTATTATTCGCTTTCATTCAAAACAAATATTATAAAAAAACACACAATTTACACACACAAACAAAAAGACATAAGGAACATCATATTCTAGAGAGAAGATAAAAAGAGATTATTTGTGTCTGCCGTTGATGACTATTATTATTATGTTATCACTTTACATACTGTAGTGTTTGTGGAAAGACTTTATGGGTGTATGTACATAATGTTAACATTCAAAATTTAAAATGACTTGTGAAAAAATGTGCGTACTCGTGATTAAAGTGATACCATGCTATCAAACTGCTAGATGGTACATTAGGAGTCATGCGGACTCTTACTCGAAGGGTTCAGACTTGAATCTCAAAATTAGCTGAAGACATTTAAGGTAGCAATTGCTCTATTATGTTAGAGATTATATAACTTAAAAAACAAACAAATACAAACAAATAACAAAATATAAATCAACAGTTTTATTCATACTTATAACTCACAGATACAAAAATATGAATCGAATATTGTAAATATTATACAAACTTGATAACTGTTTGGATTAGAACTGAAGACAATCTATATTCTATACCCGATCCTATCCATCTGACCCTGGAAGTACTAAGAATGTTCTAAGTAGGGAGGGCTACAATTATTAAAATATTAAGAGAAGTACCGTAAAGTTCTGAATACAATCCCCGGGTACTCTAATTGGAAAATGGCAATATTCTGAAAAAATAATAAATCCAATTAGTATACCCGGGTACACTAATTAGTTTTCTATACCCGGGTACACTATTCGGAACAAAAAAAAATTATATATGATAGGGAATGTATTATGGAAAATAAAATTTACATACATTTAATCTGGCGAAATTTGTTTTAAAGCTGAAGATGTAAAATCAACAATATCTTGATAAGTCGGTTTTTTCCTGTATCCTTTTTTTGTAAATTCCTCTTTACCATTTATAAGCCAATCATTCCAAGCAGCTCTCATAAAATTTTTAAATGGATAGTTAATTGAAACATCCAATGGTTGTAAAAATTATGTAGTTTTTGGAGGTATTATGATTGACTCTGCATTGCATAGCTTCTTTAGTTCTTTTGTCACTTCATCCATTAAATGGCAACCATAAGAACCCATTATTAAAAGTAACTTTTCAATACCAAAAAAACTGTTCTCTTTATGGAAACACGTTTTCATCCAACGTAACATTAAATCTGTGGTCATCGAACCACCCAAACTAACACAATGATCGATGTCTTTTGGCAAATAAACTTTTGGTATTTTTTTTAATCCTTTTAGTATAATAAGAGTGCGTACCAATTTTCCCGCAGCGGAGATACATAGAACAATAGTGAAACGAATAACTACCTACCTAATTTGTTTTGGTAAAATTAATGACTTTATTTATAAAATAATGAGATTTATTTAATACAAAATTGTTATAAGGTAAGGTAGTATAGATAAAATAGATAAGGTAGCTAAATGAGTTATTTATCTAGGATTTATAATTTTTAGCACATTTTCAAAAAATTTTGTAAAAATGTGCCTATATAGCTTCACTCTGTCCGTCCGTCCGTCCGTCCGTCCGTCCCTTTTTACCTACGATTGACAAAAAAATATCAGGAATGGGTAGGTATTGCAATAAAAATAATTTAATGTTAAAACTTTTTTTTGTAGCCCCCCCCGTTACGGAGCTACAGCCCCACAAAGTCGAAAAAAGCCCCATATTTAAACAGTTATAATTAGAGTTCTATAAGGTATATCTCCAACCTGAAAACGGCAACAGACAGTTGTTTTTATAGGCTTTACAAGTTTTTGAAAGCCAATTGTATAGGGTTACCATACGGTACTAAAATTTACCGTTATTCAAAACTAAGTTTTACAAAATTTTTGGTCCCTCATAACTTCGGAACGGCTAAATCTAGAAACTTGAAATTTTGGGAGAAGTTAGATCCTTAGAAATAAGTAAGAGTCAGTTAACAAAATTTTTTTGTCACGTCCCCTCTTTAGGAACTGTAAGGGGTCGAAAATTGAAATTTTGCTAAAAATTTAGCTTTTAAACACCTATAACATGAATACCTGTCAAAATTTTTTTTTATTTTTATACAAAATTGAAAGCTCCAAAACGAAAGTTTCAATAAGTGTCAAAGGTTTTTCTTAATTTTGACTTTGTCCGTCCGTCCGTCCGTCCGTATGTTTACAAAAACTTTTACACCGTTTGAAATAGATTAAAGAAATTTTAACCACGGGTAGATATTACAAAAAAATTAAGTTCGTAGAAGAATTTTTTTCTGTAGCCCCACCCGTTACGGAGCTACAGCCCCCCAAATTTGGAAAAAGCCCTATTTTTAAATTATTATAACAAGAGTTTTGTTAAGTGTATTTTCAATCTGAAAACGGCAAAAGATAGCTAGTTTTATAAGCTTTACAAAAATATAAGGCTAAAATGTATAGGTTTACCATACGGTACTAAAATTTACCATTAAGCTAAACTCAACTTTTGCAAAATTTTTGGCCCCATATATCTTCTAAACGGTTCAACCTAGGCTCTTGATATTTTGGGAGAAGTTAGGTCCTCCAAAATTAATAGGAGTTGGTTAACAAAATTTTTTTGTCACGCCCCCTATTTAGGAGCTATAAGAGCTCGAAAATTGAAATTTTGCTATTTTCAACCACTTGTAACTTTAACACCTGTTCAAATTTTTTTTTACAAATATGCAAAATTTACAGCTGCAGCATTATATTTCAACATACGTTAAAGGTTTTTCTTAAATTTGAAAGAGTCTCTTTAAATTGAAGAAATTGTTTCTTAGTCTTAACCATTTTTGGTTAGATAATAATATTCTAGGTAAAATTCCAAATTTTGTTGGAGTTCCAAATTGATTTCCTAGAACCGGAAAAAAATGGAAAGGTGAACACAGGAGGGGGGTGAGCAGATCCATCATAAGTTTGCTAAGCAAAAATTTGGGAACCTTCCTCATTGAAGGGCTACTAGGTCTTCAAAATTAAAACTTTTATGTTCTTATAAAACAGTAACTTATTCACCTGTGTAAATTTTCCAAAATTAAACGTTAACATTGAAGCCACAACATTATTTTCCGCACTTATTAACAGGTTTTCTTGAATTAATTATTAATGAAATAACAAAATTATAATATTATCATAATATATATTTTTATAAAAATAAATGATAAAATACTCAGTAAGAAACCGTATATAATTTTGAAAATGTGCTTTTTAAAAACCCTTGGTTTTTTTTCCTCACTTGTTATTATTACTTTAATAAAAAATTTGAATAAAAATTTATAATTTTTATTAAAACAGTCAAAACATAATTCCAATATAAAGTTCGAAATTTATTTGCGAAAAAACAAATCCAAGTAGTGTACCCGGGGTACTGTAATTGGAAAAATGTTCCAATTAGTGTACCTGGGGTACTTTATTCGGGGGGGTACTGTATTCAGAACTTTACGGTAGTAGGGTTTCAAGTAAAAAACGAGGAAGAGTGTAGTAGAGTAGACTGTGTCAACTCTGGGATACCCGTATGACCGTTATATAAACATTATATCATTATTATTATTATAAACATTAATTACTTTTGGCAAAATTTCAAACATATCAGATTTATTAGGTGTAGTGTAATGCTCTTATAAAAGAAGGAGTTGTATGGCAGCTACTCGAACTCTTGGCAGTAGAGCAACCAAATTTTGCAGTAACTTTGGCCATTACACTAAACTATTTTTGGCAAAATTTCAGACACCCAACTTCAATAGGTATAGAGTAATGCTCATATAAAATAAGAAGTTGTATGGCAGCTACTCGAACCCTTTGCAGTAGACCAACCAAATTTTGCAGAAACTTTGGCCATAAAACTGAACTACTTTTGGCAAAATTTCAGACGCGTAGCTGTAATAGGTACAGAGAAATACTCATATAAAAAAGGAAGTTGTATGGCAGCTACCCGAACCCATGGACCAAAATGGCTGGATTTAAATAGCGATGACGGCTATTGCAAAAAAACGAATTTGCGAAAATTTCAAGATCCTAGCTCCTTTAGTTTTTGAGTTATCGTGCGGACGGACGGACAGACGGACGGACGGACGGACGGACAGACGGACGGACGGACGGACGGACAGACGGACAGACGGACAGACGGACATACATAGCTAAATCGATTTTTTTTTCGATTCTGATCCGATCCATACACTTGAGTCTATATCTACCCCCCCTCCTTCTCTGCGTCACAAACGTAATGGCAAATTTATTATACCCTTTGACTATATAGTCATACGGGTATAATAACAGGATAATTTTTTAATTTTTAATAAATGATTCAATTCGTCCTCTACAATGTCAAGCTTACACATTCCTTCCAACACCTTGAACTTCATGGTAACACCTCTTCTATAAATGATTCATATCCATCTATTGGAGAATATCACCCTTATTTATTCAATCTTAAACACAACTCCAAAACCAAATCAGAAATAACTGTAGAAAATATAATATTATTAATATGTAATTTTTTTTCTATGCATTACACTCCTTATATACGAAGATTATATAAAATAATGTATTTGGTTTCTTTTCTTAAATTAAAGATTTCCTTCTTACAGTTTCTAGTTTCTGAGACTGTAAAAGAATGTTTCTAAAATATAAGAGAAAGCAAATAACATAACTAATGGAAAATATTCTAAGAAATTCCGATGAAAATTCATAAATGAACACATGTGTGTAACAAAAAAAGGAAATATAAGGAATAATCAAAACACATGTTCTCTAAATTCCAAAAAAAAAAAAATATTTTAAAAAAAATATGTATGACAATATATATGCACTAAAATTAGTCTACATTATTTTGCAGGCAGCAACCATTTTTGTCTAATGTTTTTTTAACGAAGAAAATGACAAGCTTCGAAAACTAAATATTGCAGCTGTGCTTAGTTCCGAAAGCTAGTGTACAACTTCATTACACCAAAACTATAACCTGCTTTGAGCTAAACTTTAGAATGGGACCTATCATACAAATGTACAGCTTGTTTTCGATCGTATGAATCTGAAAGGATTTTTAGGAATTGGGAAATACAAATCAATTAGTGCTACAAGTAAGTGGGGTCCTATGAAAAACTTTTTCCATTTAAGTAAAAAATTCAATTTTTCATAATACTGAACACTTTTCTAAAATCTCTCCACAATTGCAAAGACTATTTGTTGGGAAATACAATCTTTCAGTTATTTAATTTCGAAACTGAGAATCAGAACGAAACAAATATTCCACAGACCAAGACTGTTCAATGATCTACAGCTTATGTTTAGTATATAGTATGGTAGTGTGCATCTTGGGCTTTGCTCTTTAAAAGAATTAAACGATGTTAGAGAAAATTTGATTACAGGCAAATAAGAATAAAGCGTAGAATTATGATGGGAGAACAATGTAGATTAAATTGCCATTTGCAGATCAAAGAAGTTTTTAAAGGTTATGGAAAATTAAGATTTTCCCGGAGATCTAATAACTCTAGAAAAAAGCCAGAAAATTATAAGAGTTAAGAAAAAGGAGAAAGGAAATTTTTATATTATTACTTTTTTTACTTGATCCTAGAACCCGTGGTGGGGTATAGCGTCAACAAATCTTTTCCTCCTTTCACGATCTTTAGCAATTCCTTTTAGCTGTAACCACGTTTTGCGTTGCGCTTCTGCCTCTTTCAAAACAGTACCTCTTCATGTTTTCCTTGGTCTATGATTTGATTTGCGGCAAACAAACTCTTAAGATGCAGCGTAGACAACGGTTTATATAGAAGTACTGATTTGACATTTGTTTCAAATATTTTTAACTTTGTACGCAGGGCGATATTATTTGACTGCCATATGTTTGAGAGTGCTCCAAAAGCAGCTCTAGCTTTATTTATTCTGCTGTTAAAATCAACTTCCGTTTCCCCATTTGATGTCACCATGCTTCTTAAATAATAGAACTGCTCCACTTCTTCAATTTGATTTTCTTCTAGTAGAATTTTCTGATGTGTTGAGTATTCTGTTCTGTGTTCTGTATGTTATTTTATTAGTTATTAATAAAAAGCAGGGTAGCCAAAACTCCAACAGTGTTTTGAACCAAACAGTTTTAATGGAATTCAAAGGACCCTAAAAACCAGATTCACGGGGAATCCATTAAGATCAGGAATAACAGCAAAGTAAAACAAATAAAAGTAATTAGGTGGCTTACAAAAAACCCAAATGTCATTTTGACCAAATAGTTTTAGGAAAACGGATCAAATCTTATTCTGTAGGAACTCTTTTTTTAAATAAAATGCATTCTTACACAACATAAATATTATGAATTTTTTTTTATGTATTTTTATGTAATCATGTATTGTAATATATATATATATAATATATTATATAATATATGTGATATATATATATTTTAATAATATTATTTTGCAAAATATGAATGAAAATATCAAAATTGATGTAAAAATGTTATAGAGAACATGAAAATGAAAATATTTAAATAAATTGTAGAAAAAAGAAAGATGAATAAATTTGCATCATATGTGAAATAGTTGGTGAAAAAATATTTTTTTTTTTAAATAGAATTAAACTGCAAAAAAATGTATGTGTGTATTAAGATGAAATAAATAAATTTATAAAGATTTAAAAACAATAGTAGGAGAAGAAAAAAAAAAAACGTTTTTGCATCTTCTGATTTTAATTCAAAATTTTACCAACCATAAATGTGGTTTTGTTATAATATTATTAAGTTGAAATATTTTCTATACTTTAAGTTGGAAAATTCCTCAAAAAAATAGAAAATAGAAAATAATATTATTAGGAAAATATGTATTTTATTTCTATTTTTGGTATTAAAATTCTTTTAGAAAATCTGGATTTTAAAATCATGTCTGTTAAAAATAATGATAGGTATTTGTGTAAGAAATTCGAGAATATAAATCTAGTAAATTAAGTAGATTCAAATATTTTAATGCCAACTTGATTTAAAATATTGAGACAGATTTCATTTTATTAATAATAATTGAAATAAAGTGCTGTATGAAGTTTAAGAGCCTTAGAATAATAGAATGAAGAGACAAATTAAAAAAAATAAAAAGGTTTTGAATAGAGAACATAGAACTGTGATTTATATGAAAAAGTGGTGGAAAAGGAAGAGATTTTAATTTACAGGCGCAGATTGAATTTGAAACCTCTAGAAGGAGAGCATATTCTATTGCCATTGAATTACTTCGGTTGATCCCTGATAAAGCAGTGATCTTAAGAGTTTTTGCTTCTCCGAAAAAAAAGGCCTCAGGGATTCATTATGATTTATGACAAATAAGGCATATTTTCTATATTAGGAAGGATTGTAGGAATAAGATGCTATATTAGGAACGATTATAAAATCGGTTGAGGTACGATTTTTTCCAGAGTATTAATATAAATTTCTATTAATAACGATACTCTCGATAATCGATTTATGAACATCATATGTTAAAATCTAAAATCAATAAGAACTATTTATAAACTTTAAAATGTGATCCTAGATCGAAATCTGTTGATTTACAATTATAAATATTTTAGTTTAGGTCCGTTGGAAGTCACTTTATAAGAGTGATGATCTTTTACAGAAATTTAGGTTTTTAGATTTAGCCATTTTCCCTTAGGCGATGTGTTTTTTTGAGTGGTAACTGTTCAACTGCTAAACAAATGAGCCTGTCTATACCGCAGGTATATAGGATGTTGGACTTGAGGAAATAATTAGAATATTTTTTAAAAAACACAGGCAATTAATACATGAGACAGTACTAAGCCTTGTATAAACGTCTTAGATATTCAACAGATACAATTCTATTTTGTTACATATTATAATAACCCTATATTTAAATTATAAGGTATATTTATGTATCTACGAGTTATATTATTCAATTAAAATATTTTTATTTTATTTTGTATATGGTTTAATTGTTATTTGTATCTATTTTTTTACTAAAGAACGATATTTATTAATTTTTGGTTATGCAATTTATTTTGAACCCAATGACAAAAGGTAGCTAATTGTATTGGGACTCGAACCCAACCCTCTTGAATCAAAGGTCGGTGTTCTAACCACTGTGCAACCAATCCGATTAATTTTTGGTTTTATTCCTATTCCACTCTTTTAAGATATATAGCAAACTTGCCAAATATATTTAGACTAGATTTGAGTAATCGTTGTATTCACTGAGCCGTTGGCTAATCGGCTTTAGCTATTGTATAAGATTATGAAAACACAAATGTTAATTTTGTGTGCCATCTAACTTTTTAAGCTTGTTTTTATTTTTTATTTTTATTTCACAATTTTGTGAAGAAAACTTGGGGAATTGGAAATGGAACAGTGCACAACAGAACAGCGATAAAAAATTACGAAGAGTTATGAAAAATGTACTGGAAAGAGCAGGAATGGGTGAAGCCGAAAATAGTCACCACTTGCGGGAAATAATTTTTCTATTTAAGCTAAAAGTATTCCCCATTAATATACTGTATAACAAAAAAATAATTATAATAATTAACCATTAAATAAAAAAGTTATTAAACATTCAAACCATATCGATCGTTTTGCGCCACCGTCTACATCTGAGAACTTTCACGTGAAAGGTGACATCTTGACTACTACACCATTGGTCAGATAACTAATACGGCGGGGCTAAAGCACATTTCCATAATATTTTTATAAAAAAATCTTTTTTAATATCATTAGTTCTTTGAAAATATGTTAAAACTGTCCTTATAAATTAATGAAAGTTATAGTCCTTTCCTGCATTATACAATAATCTTTTACAATAGTGGGTCCTTTAAAAAGTTATTTAATGTTATTTATTAATAAATTTTATTGATTGAATATTTTTATCAATGATTTATTGGATATTATAATACAATATATAATATGTATATTGAAAAATATATCAATAAATTCTAGATTAATATAAATAGTGTTAAAACGTCTATTAAATAACCACTCAAAAAATGTATATTTAAATATTTAGTGGAAATTTTTATTACATTTTTTTTAAATTACAAGTTTGGTATTTAAATTATAATATAGGTTATCATCATTAGCACTAAACAGTAATTTATCTAAATACTGATATTAATTTTAAACTTTAAATTAAAAATAAAAAAAAAAAACAGCTCTTATCAATACCACAAAAGGAATTAAAATTTATGATTACCATAGAATAACATTCTATTTTGGGGCAATAAAAGAACCATTAAAAATAATTTTTTTTTTTTTTTTTTGAGATCGTTAGAAGTGGAAAATTTATTATATTTTTCCATTTTCCAAAAAAAAAAAAGTAATAAAAAATAAAAGAAAAACTTTTTTGATTACTTCCTTATATTAATTTCTACTATTATTTTTTTCATTTAAAATTATTATTTGAAATTTAATTTTAACAAATTTTCTATTATTTATTTTTTATTTTTTTTTGGTTTTTAAAAAAAATAATTTTCTTTTCATACTTAAGTTGTTTTTTTTTTTTTTAATTTTGAAAAGAAATTTACAACCATTTAAATGGTGAAAAACCACACAAAGGAAAACTAGATGAACAAAATATACATCACAGTAAAACAACCAATTTAAATTATCAATAGAACCGTTCACCTAATAACTTTCAAACAATAAAAAATGGAAATATCTCTAAGTGAAATCAGCAACGACCAACTCTTACCGCCCGAGAAGAGAGAAGGAGCTAGGGCATGAAGAAAGAAGAAATATTGTTCTGTGGGGAGATGGTATTCGGAGTTAGTAAGAAGGCTTCCAAATATTGTAATGAGCAAAAAATATGTTCGCAAACGCTGTCTGAATTTCTGAAAAAAAATACTTCTCGTACTCTGTTATTGACGAGGCAAGTTCCTAAAGGCAATTGATGAGTGAGCTCCAGAATTAATATTTCAGTCAGCCTGTGGTAGAACCAACAGTTGTTGCCGAAGAAAAACTTAGAGGATTACAAGAAAAATCTAGTCACTATAGATTATAAAAATTAGCAGCAGCTCTGAAAAAAATCTTCCTCATCAAGAGACTTTAAGATAGTAGAGCAATTAATGAATTCAGTTTAAAATATTAACATCTTTAACATAAAGTGCGCAGATGATCAACGTACGTTAGCTGTATGATAAGTTATCTAAGAAGAATATAGCAACCCAGCTAAAGAAATACTTAAAATCTTATATTCGATCTAAAATAAAGTCTGTACGGATTGAAAAATTTTTAAACTTTTTCCATCGGTTACCTGCCATATTTATTTAATAACTATATTTAGTACAACCATAGCCATAATTTTTTTTTATTTTACGCATTTATTTATTATAGTCATGCCTTGCTAAATCAATTATTATATACTGTGAAGCCAGTTCAGGCATATGATAAGCCCAGCTCAAAATATATAAGGTTTTTCGAAGAACCTAAAAGTATGCAATTTACATAGTTTAAACTGTTTGTTTAATTCTTTTTTATTCCCGATTTAGATAAAAAGAAGACCACCCTGCGATGAGATATAGTGAGAGTTGGAACACTTTTTATTTGATACTAATGCTCCAAAACCTTAAAGTGCCAAAATTCGATCCTAAAACGCTATATAAGATTCAGATACAGATACATATTTTATTATCCCCGTTGACACTCTAACAATAGTTGAAAATGTATTTATTTTACCCTAATACTCAAATCTCTTTTTGAATATTGTTAAATATAAAATGTTCACTTATAATATTACATATAGAGAAAACCAATGGACGGCCAAATTTCTAAGCTATGTTCCAAAAAATACTTCCATAAAATAAAAGTTTAAAAAAAATTTAGAATTTTCAAAATATTTATATCCTTAAAATATGAAAATTTGTTTTTACAAAAAAGTATATAAAAATAAATGTGAATAGTATAAATATGGTGAATAAAAGGTGTGGGTAGTTAAATGCTTCTTTTATATTCACCATTTTTTGAAATTATTTTTTTTTGAAAATAAAATATTCCATTAAAAATATTGTAATTGGTTGTTGTAATTCTTTTACTAATAGGCCAGAAATCCTATTTATATTACAAACATAACTGTATATATATAATATATATATGTAGGTACATAAATATATTGTGTTACTCATTAATTTAAATGTACATAATATATAATACACATACATATAAATTATGTGCATAAATTGAATAGATAAACGTATAACTATATATGCAGAGTGTCCGGATGTTGAAGGTCACAAAGAATTTTAGAGTTGGGGAAGGACTTATGTAAAATAGAAAATAGTTAGAGAAGTTGGGTTCTAATTATAATATTTATATTATTGATTTCGACCTTGTTATCGCTAGTCACCTCTCCTTTCCTTTGTAACAATTTGCAACTGAACACTCTGTATATAGAATATGTATTTATTTAAATTTTAAAATTATAAAATACAAGGACACACAAGGATAATAATATTAAAGGCAATTTGAAACTGAACCAAAACAAATAAAAATATTCTATATTTGCAAATATTTGTATTTTATATATTTACATAACATATATAGTATACAGAATTATATATGTTTATATATATACAGATAATAGATACATTTAATGTGCTCTAATAACTTTTATTTAGAAAAATAAAAAACTTACTTTAAGAAATGGAATAGAAGAAATGGAAGATATAAATTTGTATGTATATATGTAGAGATAATGGCTTCTTGCTACAACAAATGGAATGTTTAAATATCACTTAAATAATTTACAACTCAACACATAAACCCTTGCAATTGAACCATAAATAAAATTAAAATTACAAACCAGGAAGATCACTAAAAAAATTACCATTCCTTTTCATACTGTTGTAATTTTTCGAAAAAATTTGAAAAACTGAGGTATTCCCCTGAAGTTTTGAATAGATTTAAATCAGTGGTGGTGATAAATATTTAGGATTTTATAATTAAATCTCCTACTCAGTTCTAACGAAATATTAAATACAATTTTTCCCACTTAAAATTTGTATATATTTTTGTTCGGAAACTTTTCTGTAGATGTACCATGGGCGTCCGAATAGTTAGTATTAAATATTAAATTTTTGCATAGTTTTAGGATGAATAGCCTAAAGGTTTTTGTAATCGGATTTCGTTTAACTTCTTAGTGACTTAGGAATTTAAAGTTTCAAATACATTTCAGAACATCAGAGTGAATATGAACCAGTTTTCTTATCTTTTAAAAAAAAATTTTTTAATTAAACTTTTTTGCATAACTTTAGGATGAATTTTGCAAACCAAATTTTTTCACATTTCTTCAGAGCTAAATATTCAATTTAAAGTACATAAATATTTATTTTATTTTAAATTTTATATTTTAAATTTTATTTTCCATTATTTTATTTTCTATATTTGTGGTGAATATCCTATTAAAATAAATTTTTATTGTAAAATGGTCAAAGAATCAGATAATTTTGTGTTCCGTATAATTTTACACAATATTGGAATACCAAAAAATTTTTCATAACCTGATTATCATAAAGCAGCGGGAAAATTATTTTCATAGTTTAATATTTTGTTAAAGTATCATATTAATTAGCTGAAATGTGGTGGTAAATTAAATAAGTGCTTTATTATAGAATTTATATATATTTTATAGCATTTCCAGAAGGTATTTGATGCTAATTTTTAACTACCAAATAAATTGCAGAAAACAAAAAGCAAGAAAAACAATTCATTTGACTTTTGTTTTTTTTTGGAAGAAACTAAAGTTTAACTATGGAACATATTTTTTGTTTTTGGATTTCAGATATATTGGGACCCATAGAAATGTGCTAATAAAAACGAAATGGTCTCATAACTTAATGATTTATGATATAAAATATAAGACTTGTTTTATGGCAACTGGCCAAAAAATTACCTTATTAGTTTGGAATTAATTAATTAAAAATGTTTATTGGTGCTATGAAAATTGCAATTATTATATATATATATATATATATATATATAAACATATATCCTTAATAATAAATATCAAAGATATGCAGAAATATTTAATTAATACCCTATTTAGGTGCTAATCACTTAATTTGTGTAGAAAGATATATTTTCTATTATTGAATTAATTTTAAAAATTTTCAAAAATTTCTTGGAATAGTTTCAAGAATTCTCTGACTTTTCCTTTTCCTATTAATCTAGATCTTTATTGGCTTAGATAAGGTTGTTCAGTTATTTGATGGCCAATTTGGAACCAATGTTAAGAAATATAATTGAAATTGGGTAAATGATAAGAACATATAGATATATATATCTCTTATAATACTCGAAGTCTAATAACTAACACAGGCATAAGAAACTTAGGAACTGGGGTAAATGTAAGAATTATTCCAAGTAAATTACAAAAACCGCAACTTGGTTGGACTTGGTATATGAAGCGCAGATAAGAAACACACCTTGTAGAATGCAGGCCGTTTCAACGCTTGGAAAGTTGCTTCGAACAATCCAATGAAAGCACAAAAGCAATCTAAGATAAAAGAAGATAGCGCTAGCGGCAGCAGACTATCGGCTTAAGACTATCGGCTTAAGCACAGTTAATAACCAGGTGATCAGCAAATATGATTTCAAAAAAAATTTATTCGGAAAATTCTCGAGGGAGATCGTCTTCAATATACATAAAAAGACTCTAATCATTATTTTTATCTGTTTTTTAAAACTTTTCTAAAGGTATCACCTTTAAATTAAATTTTTCTTTTTAAAATAAAATGACCGTGTAAAATTGGGTTAATATACATATGTATGTAAATTAAATAAAGGAAAATAATGATAATTTCCTGTTTCTGTAGTAAAATTTTATAGATAAAACTTTTTTTAAATATTAAGATATTTAAAAAAAATTTGCCAAAGTTTTTCCAGAAAAATTCTTTTGGAGGGACAAAATATACCATAAGGAAATAACTTTTCCAATGTTATCAAAATGTTTTTCTAGTATAATGCGCGCCAAATTTTTAAAGGTTCATATACATAAATACTTTTGTATTTTAATTATTATGGTATACTTTAATAATAATGTCCTTTATAAATATTATAAAGTTGCCAGATAGTCTTCAATAATTTTTGATTTGTGATTATGGTTAGAAACTGGACAAGAAAAATGGCCATTTTTAGTTATCTGACCAATTTTCGGGTAATTTTAGGATTTATGGTACTGGCACTGGATTGCGATTTTATATTGATCCTCATCCAGATATTTTATAAAAAAATAATCCGGCCAATTCACCTGTTATTTTTTAAAGGATATTAATAAGGTCACCTCATGCTAAAAAACTAGAATAAGCAGCGCCAATTTACATTATTACGAATATCAAGTATTAGAGGCAAAAGTGATTTCATACGTCTTAAGTCACTGTCAAAGCATAGAATCCTATAAAGCTTACAGAATTTTTGAGATTCGGCTTTATATTTTGTTGTAGAGAATTTAGCGAAACCTTGCAGTAGCAAGAAATCTACACTAAGGAATATTCATTCGTCTATTGAGGCATTTTCCTAGCTCAATGGGTTCATAGGTCTTCAGTAATGTAATAATTTAGAATGTAGAATTCGACGGCGGAGGATTTTCGGAGAAATAATTTAGAAAAATCTTAAATATGTGAGAAATCTCGACCACGAAAGTATCGATCTCTTCTTGAAAGGTTTTTCTTGCCTAATGAGTTTTAAGCTACCTTAACCAATATCACATTGTAGAATTGTACTCAAGCAGGATTTCGGGAGATAAAATTTAGAAGAATTTTCTTCCAGAAGTCAGAAATCTAGACAAAGGAAGTATTAATCATTGGTTTAGGGGTACTATTGAACTAATGTGTCGCTGTTTGTGAGTGAGGAGGTGGGGAATTCTGAGTAGAGAAGCGAATTATCGATCAGATGTACATATCAGATCGTTGGATATAGGTGCTTCCACCAAACCAAACAAATTTGTTATGATAAAAAAAATTTTTCCCTAAGAACTTCTTTTTTTATATTAAAATATAATCAGCTGGTAACTCTGATATACTTTTTGAATAGAATTAAATAAAAATATTTTTGCAATTGGTTTTATTAAACATTTAAAATATTTGAGCACAGATTTTGGCTTTTCCCCTTCTGTTGGTTTTTGCTTATTTTTTTATTGGTTGATTGTAAAATTTCCAAAAAAAAGAAAAATAACAACATATTAAATTTTAAGGCCTAATAAATTGCATAAAAAAAAACAACAAAAAAAAAACACGGGGAAAAACCAAATCAACCGTAAAGTATAAAAGAAGAAATTATATAAAATTTTTTACTTTATTGAAATATTGGACAAATTTATATTAGGTTCAATTATTTTATTATATATGTTTATGTGGATGTTTACAATTTTTTATGTATATATTAAAATATAATTTATATGTGTATATCTGTTATGTATAAATTTTATGAAGGATTTAATTTTGTTAAATTGAAATGAAATATATTCGTTGATAGGTTTAATTAAGGCATAACTGATTTTTTTTTTTGGGTTTTTTATATCATAAATATGAAAATTTATGGACGAATAAGTTGAAAAAATGGTTAAGGGAAGCAATGAATATTCAACGGAATTTAAGGATTTACATATTAAAGAAACTGAACTATAATGTGGTTATATTTAAATGTGTAGCATCTTATTGAATCTCGAAGTATTCAACGTTTTCTTAATCTGAATAACCCTGAGGCATTAAATAAATTAAAAGAATTAGAATATTTCGGCCACTGGCTAAATTTTGTATCCGCTTGAGTGTACAGGGCTTTCACATGAAGCTCATATATCCGTTTGTTGTAACTTTTCTGCAAGGAACATTTACAATTCCTTCGATTTTCGGGAACAGAACATTTACATACTGTTTACGACCTTCCTTTCGATTCTCTTGGGGATTCAATTAACTAGCTCTAACATTCCTAGGACTAGAGATGATTTTTTAGTTAGATGCCATAATTAATCTTTGTTATTGATTCTGTTTAGCTTGAGTATTCCAAAAATGATTCCTACTTGTCCTGATCATCAGGGACGATGATCCCTGATACCTAGAACCTAAGATTTATTATTATGAATTTTATCCGTACTCTGAAAATATTTATTAGCAGATTTCGATGTGACCTTCATACTGGAGTTGAATATTTTGTTTTATAGTAATCTTAGTAATTGTTTCTTACCGGTCTTCAGCTTTCCCAATGTTACCCAACTGCTTTATCTGTTCTACTTTGATAAATCATATTATCAGCGGCACAATTTTTCAAAGGGCTAGTGACTTGTCTTCGCACTGGGATTTTGAAACAGTATCTTAGGGAAATATTAGTGCAGTGGAAATCAGAATCATTTTTAATTACTGTTTTCGGTCAACGGTGCTTAAACAATATCAATAATACTCCAGACATAGTTTAATGTATGCCCCGGTGTAATCCAGGACTCAAAATGATAGAGAAGGTCGAATGAAACTTTTTGAGGACTCAGACGATCACCCCTCTAAAAATACTTTATAATACATTTTTTACAATTTTTTAATAAAAATTCCCTAAATTAAAAATTTTTGCACGCTATTGATATTTAATTTAATAGATAATAAGTGCATATACTACATTGTAATTATCCTGTTTTTTTTTTATTCGTTTTTGATAATGACATCTAATTACTGTTATAATCACAAAAAAAGTTTTTTTTATAATATTTAGTTTTATTTATAAATTACAACTACAGTGCTCCGAAATTAGAATTTAAAATCAAACAGTGAAATGAATCTTAGAAGACTAAAAATTAAGTAATATATGTGTTGTAAGTTCAACAGTTGACAAACTTTAATTAGAAATTTGATTGAAATTGCATCAATAACTAGACCACTTACTAAGGAGGGAATTTTCAACTAAATAGGCATTAAACCAGACTTCCAAGCGGAAAACTGGGTAAACCTAGTAAACGCCCTTTGTCCCAACGGATTTTGGGCATTGTAATAATATAACAATCAATGCTTCTTTCGTTTCATTTATATTCAAGTCCGCTCATAAAAATGTATCGGAAATTTTTAGAAGCTTTAGATATGTTACAATCCCTTTAGAATCTGTTGAATCCAGTCCTTTGAATCCCTTACTATGAATTTTTTTCACTTAATTAGTACTAATTACTAATTCAATGTAAAGTTCTTGGGTGCTAATTGTATAAATTCATTATTGAAATAACATTGCTGTGGAAACATTCATGCTACAAAAATATCTTCAAGGCTTTGTATATTTTTTGGGTTATGACAATAATATTGGATACAAATTTTTTGTAATTATTGTGCCAGAAGATATTGACTTTTATTAGAAATAACAAGTTCAAATATATATATATATATATTTTTGTTTTTTTCTGATTAATGCAACATAAAACTTTTTTTAATTGATAATTAGTTTTTGTTTTTTATGCTATATTAAACTTATATGTATGTATATAAATATAAGTATAAATGTTGTATATAAGGTTATCATTTTGTTTTATAATTTAATATAATATTCCGAGTACTGTTTTTTATTATGATAATAAAATTTAATATTTCTAGATAAAAAATTGTGTATAAAAAAAAATATATATATATATATATATATGTATTTAAAAACATATATTTTTGTATATTTATATATAATTCAATGATAATTGAATTAATTATGAATAATATGTATTAAATATATTATTATTTAAAATTATATTCTATATTATGTGTAGGTATCATTTAAATAATATTTTTATATAGATAATATGGAAAATTGCTTTCTATTACATATTTAATATTTTTTTTTTGATTAAAATTAATTAAATAAATGGAAAAATAAAAATTACATATAATAAAAAATAAAATGTTTCCAGTAATAAAGAAAATATTCATATTAATAAAATTAATTAATTTGTTAATTAATTGAAAATTATTAAAGTAAAATTGTTACACTAACCAACCGAGTCTATTTATTTATTAATTAATTAATATTACTGGAAACGAACCCACACTCTCTCGGCTCAGACACGTGGTACTGAAGTACTGCGTCACCCAGGCCTTTTAAACTTTTTCTGAGTTCCGATTAATTTGCATAACTCTAGGCGTTACACAATTATATTTTAAATAAATGTGTATTCTAGAGAATTTTTACAAGAGAACAATTTTTAACCAATTACAAGTAGTTGCAAATAGCACATTTCCCAAAACCAGTTCAGGACAATTTGAATTTGATATTTTCTTCTAGAACAAAACGTTTTCATATTAGGAAACTGATCATGTGTGCTACGTTGAGTCCTAATTGCAGATTTTATCTGCTTGATATTCTGATTGTATGATATTAGTTTATGTTTAGTTTAGTTCCTTTATCCCCTTCTATCTTCTACCGTTTTTTGGGAACTTTTCATTTGTTGATCTCAATAAGGCTTGCTTCTGATTCTAATTAGTAGAATCATTTTTGGGCGATTATCCTCCAATAACCGTAGTACTCGCTTCTGGATGTTAATGAAGACTCAAAGAGTTAAAAAAAATTGTAAAGTGACGTTTTAGTTCAGGTCGTGGCAAATAGAGAAATATTAATAAGAGAAGAATAATGAATGGGTACTGAGATTGGGTGAATTAATCAGACTATTAGATAAACATATAATAAGGCTGATTAATACCTAGTACAAATATACCTTTATGATTCATATTTTAGTATTTCTAAGAAACCCATGAATACCAAAACCAATTATGAACTTTAATCAATTTCCATATTCAACATAAGATTACAACTGATTTCGAAATGTTATGTTCATTTATTTCGATTTATTTATATTTTAAATTTAATTATAAAAATTATATTATCAAGCGAATGTCAATGTCTTGTCTTAATTTCAATTTATTTTAGAATTAATTTTAAAATCATTTCTCTCTATTGCAATTTTCGCTTTGAAGTTTATTTCCAATTAAATTTCTGGTATATGAATTTTAAATTTTCCAAAGAATTGAATAATTATATAATACTTTGAATGCTCATATTCAAAAATTGAATTTTATATAAATTCAATATTCTTTCCTGGAATTTGATAGAAATTTTTAATTGAAATTTTAAAAATATAACAGTCAAATAATTTATTTTTAATTTGGTATGCATAGATTTTTGCAGTTTTACATGATTTCATAAGAAAATGTTATATATTCAGTTGATTGTTTACAAAAATACTTCATGGTGCCTTAGATGCTTAATGGTATTAGACTTAATTTTGTAAGTCCACAAAAGGACTTTTAACAAAATGTAACGGGGGAAAACTCCCTGATTTTGTTTCAAAAAAAAATTCAACGGCTAATGACTTCTCTCAAAATTTTCCAACGTAAAGCAAGGAATGTGACAAATGCTCATTCCTACTCATTCCTAGTAAGATTATAAAACACGGCTAATGAAAATTCGTTTGTTAAGCTTACATCGCGTTTCAGGAATCAGTTACTATGTACACAATTTTTCCATTTATCTAATCCAAATAATAGAAAAACTAAACCTAAACCTAAATTTTCTTTCCCTACTCTGATCCTAAAATCCAAACCAAACATATGGATATAAAGTCAATTCCAAGTTTATTTAAGTTCAACACTGCCCAGATGAACGCCACAGTTTTCGATGCTAAGATATGACACAAAGTAATGAGCTATCAATTTAATGATATTTAATAAAATCTTTAAAACTTCCTTTTCTCTGCTTACTCACGAATTTTGGAGGGATTCTGTTTTGGCAAGAACACGCGTATAAAAGCACTAATTTTATAGTTGGATAAAAATAAGGATTTTCTTTTTTGCCAGATTCTGCAATTAGATTTTGGAAAAATCTTTATTCTATCAAACTGAAAAATCCTTCAAACTCAAAGTCTACCATATATAAAAAAAAATAGTACAGGGATTACAGATTTTAAATTCAGATTTGACAGAAAGCGTATAATATTTATTCTATAACCAAATGTAAAATCCTTCGATATTCGGAGCCTGGCATGAACATATAAATACAAGTTGGTAGCTATCTGATGGTGCTATGACTTCAAACTAATGTACCCACAGGAGTCCTCTAGAGAATTATGACCCCCTTGGGGAATCAACTAAAAATTCGTCAGAGAATTGTGACTCACTTTATTTGTAGTACGTTATGACTGAGTTTTATGATACGTCACCTTATTTATACATACTAATAAACGAATTTTCTTGATTACATTTAAATTCTAATTACTTTTGACTCAAAATTTTTAATTATTTTTTCCAATGAATTTCAAATTATTGTGGAATTATTATTTAGTATAAAGCATATAATATTTTACTGAGAAATTTGCTCTACAGATTCTTAGAAGTATTAAAGGAAAATAACTTGTAATATTAAATATAATACAATGTTCAATGTTAAATGGAAAATTCTTTGAGTTCTAAAATGGCCAAATTAAACCTATCAATATCATAAGTTATGGACATATTATAAACAAATATTCTTATTTTTCATAATTAATTGAATTCTATTTTGAAATTTTCCATTTCCAATGACATTTTCTTTATATTGGATAAATAATTAATTTTCAATTTATTATTTTTTTTTTTTTTTTTTATATATAATTTATAATAATTAATTCATAGTATTTTGCATTTAATTTTGTATACATTGTAATTAAATAGTTTTTTTTTATTAAATTTTAATAAAATTTCCTAATAATTACTAACAAAATTCGTTTATTTAAATTTAATCTGTATTTAACTCGTATGTTGTGTATTTAAATTGAAAAATTTTATCAAATCACATGAGATTTTAATGAATGATTTTAATGAATCATATTGTTCATTATTTAAAATATAATATTATTATGGTATTTGATTTGTTTTGAAAACATATAAATTTTCCTATTGATTAGGAAATATATTATTATTTTAAAAATAATAATTATTTTTTTATAGAAGTGTTCAGAAGTTGAAATTTAAATGATTTATAATGAAAATATTTAATAAAATAAATATTTACAAAGTAATTGAATAACAGTAAGTCGATGTGTCGATGTAGTCGACATAGTAATATTCTAGACCTGACCAATCCATTTGATTGTTTCTCGAATCCCGAATTTACCTCATCTTAAATATTAGAAGTAATAAGCAAGCATGACAGAACTACCTTCTACCAAATTTAAATTTAGAAATTATGAAAATATGCCGGTTGGATCCAAGGAGGCATGTCGTAGCGATTCGAACCACTACATTCATTTCTCTCAAATTTCACAAACATAAGGAAAACATAGAAGAATCACATTTAAGGTTCTGTCTTTATTAAGGTTCTGTCAAAATATCATAATTCTTTTTTGAGTTAGCGTGTTTAGAAACGGACGGACATCACTAGAACGACTCAGAAGGTGACGCTGATTAAAAATGTATAAATCTTCTTTTTGATATCTTAGGCTATAAAGGGTATAAAAACAGCTCTTAGAAAAGGCATTTACGAATATCTTTTCTAATTACTTATTTCCAAATATCCTTCTAGATACTTATTTCCAACTATCATTTCTAATCACCGAATATCCATCTTAGTTACTTACAAAGTCACTCAATTTCCACTTGGAATGTCCTTGTTTGATCAATGCATGCATTCTGAATGTCCTTCCAAGAATATTTAATAAACTAAATATTTTCAGATATTAATTTAATTATTATATTTAATAAATATTGAAATATATTAAAATCTCAAATAATAAACCACTAAAATAATATTAATTTCCATTTCAAAGGTGGTTACAATTTTTGAACTTGTAGAATTTTTATTATTAATTTTTGTAAATCATATTGTCCAAAATATAAATCAAAATATATTTTAATTTTATAAACTATTTTCCTTTGTATAAATTTGAAAAATTATATTTTAATATTAAATCACAACAAGTAATCGAACTATTATGATCATTATTTATAAAATTTTAGTTTTTCAGTTAAATAATTTTTGTAAATTATATAAGTATTATATAATTTGAAAAATTACTTATATAATATTAACATGCTATATAAGTATGCATATGATTAATTCAATATTCAAGAACATTATATAAGTTTATGACCTTAATATTTGAATATTTTTGGAATAATATTTTTTATTAATTTATTTTTATTATATTTATAGAACAATAACAATTGAACCAAAAACATAAATATATGTGTTGGTTTTTATATGGTTTCTGTAAAGTAAATAAAATATTAAATTAAAAAAAATAAATATATATCTATGTATATATAGACATATATCATAAGTACATATTACGTAGGTATTAAATTTATTCAACTGTTGAATTAAAAAAAAAAAAATCAATAATGAAATTTAAATTAAAAAATTTTTATTTAAATTAAATAATTGTAAATATTTATATTAAAATATGAATATTTATATTAAATTATTATTTATATTAAAATATATTCAAGAATTTAATTGAAAGATCCAAAATTTTTACTAAAATATCAATAAATTGTCTTTGGGAAGGTAAAACAAAAGGATTTTATGAATTTTTAAAATTTTGCATATTGTTAGGCTAAGAAATTATAATTTATTTGAAAAGAGAAAAATGTTTTTGAATGTTATGAAATTTTATGTTAAATATTTAATAATTCAATTGAAGATCCTAATTTTTACTTAAGAAACCATAAATTGATATTTTCAAGTCATAAATAAACGTTCTAAAGAAGTTTCTAAATTTTGCATATATTTAGGCTAATAAATAACATTATTAAAACTATATTTATAAAAAAAAAATGAAAACGTATATTACATATTTTAAGTTTTTAAATCAAGGTCCAAAATTTTTTCTGTATAAGTTTCAAAATAAAAATAAACTACATCCTGATGATTTGTTAAATAAATTGCATATTTTTAGGATCAAAAGTTTAATTTTTTTTAAAATTTGCTTGGAAAACCCATATATTTTTTAAATTTAATTTTAAAATCTTTTTGCAGCAATATTGAAAATATATTTTCTGATTATGTATAAATTCTTAAATTATTTTTTATTTTATATATTTTTTAGAGTTAAAACCTTTTGATTTGATTCGTTCTATATAATGTGCAAGAGTACTTGTAATCAATCGAATTTTGTGTATCAGAATCTATCAAATCTCGTTATGGATTTGTGTTTTTCCTTTTTGGTTAAAGGCAATATTCAATCAAAATTGCAATTAAAATTTATACTTTTTATCTCGCTTACAGAAATACTTTCATTTTAGTTTCAAAAAAATTCTATATCATATGTATATTTTAGATGGGATATATAATATTATGTAAAATGAATATATACAAAGGTTGTTGATTCACACTTAGAAAAAAAATCAATTGGAAATAGATATTCATTAGTTATTGGCTTATTTTAGTTTTAAATTAATTAAATTATAATTCTAATACCTTTGCAGTAAATGCTGAGATTCAACTTTAAAGTGTCTGCTTCAAAGATTTATAGAAAAACACATTTTGTTAGAATATAAGTAAGTCCAATAATAATTAAGAGCCTAATGGAGTTTCTTTTGAAATATTTTGATAATTAATCAATAAAAGGCTCTTCTCTGCCTTTGATTCATCTGTTTTATATTGAAGCTTTCATTAGCTTGGTTATCGTATAACTTGGTCTAAGACTTATATGGTTAAGAATAAATAAGTGGTTAGACTGCAAACCTTTCCTACGAAAGGCCCAAGTTCGAATCTCAGCGAAAGTGAAAAAACTTTTCTGGTTTTCAACTCGACGCAGCTACTATTTACCATTGGGCTCAAATTAATAGCCTAAAATTTTATTATTAACATATTTGTCTAGGAAATGAAGTGTACCAAACTCATTCAATTAAACGTGTTTTGTTAAATGTGTTCAATTATAAAAAAATAATATATTAATGTTCTGTTGGATGTGTTTTATTTTAGAAGATAAAATATCATAAATTATCATAAGCAGGCCAAAAATAATTCTATTTATTTTTAATAATAAAAAAACAACAAAAAAAAAAGTTTTTTATGAATTTAAATTATTTTAAATGTTTATGAATTAGTTCATTTCAGTTTTTAAAACTGACAGTACATGTTCTGGAAATTTTATATAAATTGTAAAACATTTTAATATTCTGTCAACTGTCAGTGCTGTCACTTCAGGTCTTTTAAAATTGTAGTAGATTGGCTAGAAAAATGTAAAAATTTGCAAAAAAGTATAGCAGATGTAAAATTTACGATTTAATTTATTATAATGAATGCTGTATTTTAAACAAACTTGGAAAACAAGATCTATTTAGAAAATTACGATAGTTAAATTAATCCAAACAATACAAGTGCTTAACTAGAATTACATTTAAGTATAGCCTACTAGCAAAACAAAAGAAGTAAAAAAAAATGTACTATATTACAAATACATATTGTAGCAAAAATTGAAAAATAAAGGAAATTTACTAAAATAGAAAAGTACGTAGTAGATATTTCAGAGGTTGGAACTGGAGTAGAGTTAGTACAATTGTACTAAAGTGACAGCACTGTTCACAATAGAAATCAAACAAAATATTTTTTTTGTAACTTAATTAGGTATACTAAAACAATTCAAAATATGAAATTTATAATTTGCATTTAATAATGCAAAACTCAATTCAAAACTCAACATTTATTTAATAAAATTTTATGTTCATAAAATGCATGTTGAGGAGGTACATTATAAAATGTTGGCAACAAACAAGTGTTTCGATTTGAATTTAAACAAAGGTTGTGAAACAATGCACATAGCTTAGCAACATTTTTAAAAAAAATGTATACAAAAAGTTAATAGATGGAGAAATAGATCATTATTGAAACAAAAAAAAATCTATAAAAAAATTTCAAATCTTTTATTAACAACCAAATTTATCGAATTTAATTTTAAAAATTTTAAATTTAAACAAGTACGTAATTAAATAAAAAAAAAATATTTATTGAAATTAAAAAAAAATTTCACCAAGAAAGGATTTGAACTAACAACCCCAACATTTTATCAAATTCAAAACATACAAAAGATAGACTACATAACATATTCATTTTCAAATTTTTAAGATACAACAAGAAATTATGTGAGTCATTTGATTTTTTTTTTTTGTGTATCTTTTACTAGAGTCGAAGCGTAATGTGCGTTATACAAAAAGTAACGGTTGCAATTTTATTTCAGAATATGGTACTGATACACAATATATGTATATGTATATAATGAAATTAGAAATAGTTCGTAATTAGAAAAAGTTTTTCTTTCAATTGAACTTCCGTCATTCTGTGACGGGCCAACAGCTAATAAATAATTAATAATTAAATATTTTTAATGAAAAATACATTGACATAAAAATATATGAAAATGCAAAATATAAACAAATTATTTAATTGAATAATATAATTCACAAATATAGAATACCATATAACTTAAATACAAAATATTACAATATAAACAAAATATAGAATTGTATCTATTGAACATCTAAGACTTTTCAATAAATTTGGATTAAGTATATGATATCATTCAAGAGTATTAACCACTGCTAAAACATTGAAAAGAGATCGAATCACCTCCAACTTTTTTCAATTTAAAATTAGAAATATAAAAGGATTAAAACTATAATTATATTCCTTTAATTTAAGTTTTATTAAATATCATTATCTAATTAATTACTAATATTAATAATAATTTGTTTTATTTATAATTAATATCAACATACTAATCACATTTATTTTTATTTAATTACAATAATAATAACTTTTAAAAACTTATATAATAATAATATTATTTAATATTCTTTTATAAAATATAATATTTAACATGAATGATCATTAAACAAACATTATTATTTATCTTAAAGGACATGACTTGAATTATTTTCTTAAAATGTCTATTTACACAGATTTTCTTAATTTACTTTTGAAACATTATTGTATCTTAAGATATTTTTTTTTTTCCTATTATTTCAAAAAATTTGTAAGAATGATTTTTGTAATTAAAATAGAAAAGATAAATTTAATACCTATACAATGGAATGAAATTAAATCTAGATATATATATATATATATAAATATAAAAATAATATTGAAAGGAAATTACATATCACATTTTATTTTATACAGTTTACAAGAATTTAATGAAATAAGATATTTTTATATATGTATATATATATATATATATATATATAAAATAGAAATGGAAAGTTATAGAAAAACTGTATATAAAATTAATATATAGGTATGAGTATGATATAGATAAGAAACCAATTTAAAGAAAATCTGATCATATCAATTCCTAAATTGTTGTTTACATTCTTGTTTACATTTACCTATCTTCACATCCATACAAATAAAAAAAAATTTCTCAATTTTATATGAAGGACATAATTTAGTGTTACCAGCTTAATATAATTTTTGGCAAACAATTTTTTTACTCGTATACATATATATAAGAACTTCTTTGAAGCTCTATACCAAAGTATCTGAATGGAAATTTAGAAGAATCTGAGGTTTAGAAGAACAGAAAAAATGCGGAGCACAATTACCAAACTGACAGAAAAATCTTCGAATGAACATGAATAACACGTCAATAAATAAGAGTCAACATCAATATTCATACACCAGATTCAAATTGAAGATTTATTAGAATTTGAATTTCTATGCTGAGAAGCATACATTCAGCATATGGTGGTACAAATGGAGATATAGAATACATAACAGCAAAAAACTAAGAGTGCATTCTTAAGATTATGGTGGAGAGAGAAGTCAGAACACATAGCACGTCGAACGAAAATTGCAATATTTGAGTTGTGTTTAAAACGCATATTCTAGAAAAGGTGAATTAAGAATGAAGATCTTTGGTTAATGACAAGGCAAGATTCAATATGAGTCCAAATAAGAGAAAAGAAATGGTAATGGATTGGTCACCTTTTAAAGCAGTTAACAACATCAATGGAACGCCAAATGCTACAACGAAGAGAAAAAAAAATTGTGGAGGCCAAAGACCACCTGAATGAGAATGGTGCAAAAACAAAGTGACCAATTTAGAATATCGTGATCGAAAATAAAGACAATGATGCAAAATAGAAATAACTAGAGAAGAGATATAGAAGTTCTTTGTTTCTTCAAGAAGTAAATATTACGGACAAAGCTAAAATCTGTATAGACATCATTGTTTCTTAAAAGAATTCATTACAAAAAAGTTTGAAGCAAAAGTGTTAACAAATAATAAACAAAAGGTCATTGTGCAAAGGAAATCCATATTAAAGGTTTTATCATATATTAATGTTCTTTTGCTTTCTAGAAAGAAATTTTCCAAAAAAACTAGGTAGTACAAGTTTTGCAGCTACTGTCTACAGCCTTTAAATGCAGCAGGTTAACATAAAACTATTACTCTTTTTTAATTAAAAGAAAAATGTTTTCCAAAAATTTCTTTTGGGGTCAAAGCAATGCAAAACAAATTTTGGTATTCATCATTTACACAAAACTCTTCAGCCACTCGTCGAGGCGAAACTGGTTCAAAAATTTCCCGCTATTATAATGTTTAAAGTAAAAATCATTTAAAATTTAGTTTACTACTGAACAAAAAATATGAACACTCTAATTTAGAGGTTGGGTTCTGAGTTAAACGTTTTCAAACTTTAAAAGAACAGTTTATTATACCAGCAATTTACTTTTATATTAAAACCGTAGCAAATTCCGAAAATCTACCTTCAATTTTTTATTTTCTACATTTTAGGGGGCTAGTACTACTTTAATAAAAGTATATATTGAAAAAAATATTTGTTTTTATTTTGTTTTATTATATTCTGATGATTCTGATTTTGTATCCAACTCTAAAATCCTTTAAGACTACATTTTTTAAAACAATTAGATTTTTCTTATCAAGCCTTTCATATTTTTTTCAACATATGGCAACACTTAAACATTTAATTCTTTTTGTGTTACAAAGCTCCACAGTAAGACAAAGAAAGAAAAAATAAGAAATTTAATTCTTAATTTAAAACTATTTTCTTATTATTGGATTTAATAAGTTACAATGTTGCTTTCATCTGACAGCTCGAATGGAATTTTCTCTCTTTTGATTCTGAAATGATGATTCTTTTAAATACTTTTCTATTTTATTTGTACAATAGAATTACATTTATTGTATCAAATGTAAATTATCATTCATTGATAACATCATTCAATATCAAATTCATATCATCAACCAAAAACTATAATATAAATTAAATAATGAATATTAAAATATTCTCAAATAAATTTTTGTATGCAGAAATGAAAAGAAAGTGACAGATAAAAGAAATATTTGAATTGTAGATATATATATATATATATATATATATATATATTTTTAATTAATATGCAGATCATAATTTTCATTCAATTTTTGTACATATACTTGTACAATTAATATAATGTTATATGAATGTATAATATGTATAGCATACGTATAATTGTATATGTAGACATATACAAGCATAAAAATAACGTTTTCAATTAATTCAAAAAATAATTAGCAATCATTAATTTATCATGATTTCATCAAAAATATCAGATAAATTTTGTAAATCATTGAATTAGATTTTGTAATGATTTGTGGAATGATTTAAAAAATGCGGTGAGGAGGGAAGGAGTTGAGGGTTGGAGGAGGAGGCTTTCAAAAAAGGTAATTTGGTATAACCAAATAGTTTGAAACCATTAAATGTAGTAACTTCTAAGGTAGGTAATAAAAGAATTAATAAATGTTTCTATAAAATTATTTTCTTCAAAATTATTTGAAAACTAACGGATGCTTTGAACAAGATAACCGTGAAAAAGAGTGAAAAAATATAAATTATTTTAAATCCATGTTAAAGGAAATTTAAAGAGGTCTTAAAGAGATAGAATGGGATGATAATATAAAATGTATAATTGTACAAGTTCTTTAAATTGTTTATGAATGAGGAGACTAAAAGAACAACTTCCATTAACTCATCATCAACTCATTGAAAAAAGTAGAAATCCTTGTACCATACGTAGTTTTAACTATATTGGTTTATGGAAATATTGGTAAAAATCCAACTCAGTATAAGGTACAAATTCATAAAATTTTTTAGAAATGAGGAGCCTAAGAGAATATCTAATCTATATATTCATATTCTTCAAAAACATAAGCTTTGTTTTCAGCTTAACATATAAATTCGTTGACTCATCATTAACTCCCATGTTCGATTGAAAAACATAGGGATCATTGTACCGTAAGTAGTCTTAACTGCATAGATTATGGAATTAGAATGGGAAAAATTTGGATAAAGTCAACTGATTCAAAATTAGGATGCTTAAATTCGTCTTAAGTTTGTGGAGAATGAAGATTCGAAAATCATAAACTTTTGGAGAAACAAAAGATGACGCCAAAGAATGACTATAAAAAAAAGAGTAAAATGAACTTTCATCTTCTTTCTTCAAAGTAGGACTAAACGGTAGGGCAGTACTTCAAAGTAGGAGTAAACAGTTGCTTCGCCCTCCAGTAATACGATTGATTAATTAAAGAAAATAAATATATTTCAGCTATGTCTGGGTAAAAGTCATTTCCTACACTATATCTTGGAAAAAGAGAAATTGTTCTAATACAAACATGGATACCAAGAGAAATATTTTTATTATTCACGACAGGATAAAATGCATCAATAATATAAATGGTATGATTCTGAAATCGATCGGGGAAATTTAAAGAAGTTTATGGAAATTTATCAACGATCGAGAAAATTTAGCAACGTCAATCTATGTATGTGAATTGTGTTCCATTTTGGGTGGCTTAAAAGCATTTTGGATATTAAGCGATACAAGCTTTCTAGTTATACAGGAACATAGATATGATCTGGACCAGTTTAGTTTAATCAGGTTAAGATCACGCCGTCAAAAAGTGTCATTGCTTGATTGGGTTTTCTGCTCTCAGCATTTCTTAAGCAGATAACATGAATCTAACAATCCAATGCTAAAGCCAATAAAAATAATTCGCTTTTGATAGAAATCAAACGTTTGGAGGTGAACAACCGGAAATTCTTTAACCATTCGATATACCATGAAATTTTTCAAGGATATACCGTTATATTTTGTATTTATTTATATTTCTATATAGGTTCAATGTTATAATATTTTTTTAGTAAATAGGTAAAATACAAAGACACTTTGAACTTCCTACACTCTGTTAAACAATATGCCAATTATTAAAAATACATTCTCATTATATACATGAGTTTAAAGTATAAACATTTTCCATTTCAAATTAAATCTTTTGTATAAATTTTTTTTTTTTTTAACACAAAAGAAAAAACAAAGGAAAATTATTTTAAAATGTCACTTCTATTTTATAAATATACGTTACAAAAAAAAATCTTTTGAATATGAATGAGTTACTTTGTATATTTCAAAAGCTTTTATTTTTTAAAATGTTAAATGTTTTCTCTCAATTTTTTCATTTGAATTTTTCCAACAATTTTTCTCTCTAACATAATTAAAAAAGGATTCCTACAAAGAATTACAAAACGAAAAGGACAAAAAAAAACAAGGAATCATTCAATTTTTGTTTTAACCATTTTAATATTTAATAAAATATTTTAACTTTGACGAAAAATGAAAAAAAAAAAAATTGTAAAATATTATAAATTTAATTAACAGAAATTTGAAAAATAAAAAAAAAAAATTTTTTATTTTAGTCAAGGTTATAAAGAAACTTTTTCTGAGTACAGAGTTTATTAGGTTATGTTCAAATTGAAATATACGTACCTATGTGATTTAGGTTAAAAAAAAATATGGGAAGATATTAACATTTAAAGTTCTTGTGAAATGGGTTGAAAAATCTTAATAAAACCTCATTTGTTTCAATAGTAGGAATAAAATAGGAATTATTTAATTATTTTAATTTAAAATAGTGATTTGATTGACTTCAAGGTAAATTGATGGATGAAGTAAAGTTAGTTTGTTGTTCTTTAGATGTTGATTTCTATCTATATGATTACCGAATCAAGCCTCCTTTTCTAACACATGCTTTAGTAGTAGGAATTAAATAGGAAATTATATCTTCTAGGTAAATTGTTGGTAAAACAGTTGTGTAAGTAAAGTTAGCTTATGAAGATGTTGATTATTAGCTATGGGGTTAATCCTCAAGCTTCTTTTTCTTATCCCTATCTTAGTGGTAGGAAGTTAATAGGAAATCCTTAATTACTTTTTTATTTAAGAAAAAATTGTTGGGACCTGTTAAATAAATTGGTAAGTAATGTTAGTTTGTCGGTCTTCACATAATGATTATTCCCTACTTGGGCAATCTCAAGCTTCCTTTCTTAATCCATATTCTAGCGGTAGGAGTTTAGTAGGAAATACTTAATTACTTTTTTATTTAAGAATAAATTGTTGGGGCCTGTTAAATAAATTAGTTAGCAATATTAGTTTGTTGGTCTTCACATAATGATTATTCCTTATTTAGACACCCTCAAGCTTCCTTTACTAATTCCAATCCAGTGGTAGGATTTTAATAGGAAATAATTAAATATATCTTCAAAGTAAATTCGTGGATCTGATACATAGATTAATAAAAAAAGTCTCTAGATGTTCACTATTACATTTACAAATACTCCTTAATTTTCCTTTTCCAATTCCTATTCTTATTGTAGGTATTAAATAGGAATAACTTAATCATTTTAATTTAAGATATTGGTTAATTTTCCGTCAAGGCTATAATAGTTGAATCTATTAATTAGATTGGAAAGTAAAGTTAGTTCGTAGGTCTTCGGGTATTGACTAAAAACTTTTTGGACACCTCTAAATTTTCCAAATGTAATCCTTATTCTAAAATTGTAGCTGCAGCTTTGCTTCAAAAATCCCCACTTATAAAGCTTGATTATTCAAGAAGGAATTTTTTTAATTAAACTCGGGAAGCTACTTTACGTGATTAATACAACTTAGGAATTCTAGATATTTATTCTGATTAAAGAATAGATTCTGATTCAGATATCTATTGGTTTATAAAAATTCTCAAGGAAACCACTTCTGAGCACTGTTATTTATATTATTTTTATAGCATTCCTTAAAATTTCATAAATCAAATGGTAAATATTTCTAAAACTACAGTTTTGTCAATTTTAAATAAAATAATTTTTAAAATAATGAAATCTTACAGCAATCTCTTTGACTATAATACTATAATATATTTATTATAAAAAGAATAGAAAATATATTTTTGTTTAAAATAACTTATACATTAAGAATCACAATTAAATAAAGTTTGCCTTGAGTTCTATTTAAATAATATGTCTACCTTTAAATACTTATACACATATTTATATTCAAAGATATATTCCTAAATATCTATGTATAATTGTGTATTATTTATTATACAAAATAAACTATAATATTATTAACATATAATGAAATAACCTAAAACCGCAATACCAAAATTAAATTTAAGTGCAAAATAACAAAAATTTATAATATTTTAACTTTATTTAATTCTATAGTTATTTTGAAACGTTATTATAATAACAGTGTGTGTATTATTTATTTAAATAACATTTATATAGTTTTATATTTGTTTATCTAAAGGAAATTCTAAAAGAAAATAGACATTTTTAAAGTTATTAAATTTGAAGAAAAAAATTATTCATCCTAAAAGTATGCAATTTGATATTAATTGAATGAATAACAATTTCTATCCTAAAAGTATGCAATTTGATATTTTTTTATTTTATTGCAGGTATTGGCTGAGGCAAATTGTTTGAAAATAGCCCATTATTGCAAATAGACAATTGGAGCCTGTATAAATAAGGGTTATAAATAAAGTGTAATGAAAATTATTAATAACTGGCTTACGAAATAAAACTACTGTACTCGATTCCATTTTATTCCTATTTCTAGAATTATTCCGGTGTTTCACCCTCGCTATGTCTTCTTTGATAAATGAATCTTTAAAAAATCCGTTATTTAAACTAAACGATCCCGTGGAATTAAACCTAATCAACTAAAAAAGGTATTGCAACATTTTATAGAACTAATTTCAAGATTGGCAAGTTATTTAATATTATTTTGTTAAATATCTATTAATAGGATAGTCCTTAGCAAGCCAAAACTTCGACAGTATTTTCCTCCTTTTCTGCGGATTTCGCACTAACTTCATCAAGCACATTTGGATCAGGATTAACTTTTCATCTGAAAATATGATTTCAAATGAAAAGAACAGACAGTTCCAAATAAGAGTTTTAACCCTTTTTTAACACTATCACCTCCACTCGGTCTCTTTCACTTCAAATTATTATTTACTTTTCTAGCTTTTTTGCTGTCATTTGTAATAATAAACCGTAAGCAAAAAAACAACAATAACAACAACAAGAACAACAAATATAACAAAAGAAACTAAATTGTAAGTTTTACAAGGATAATAGAAAATTTACTGATGTTGATTACACTACTGTTACAATTATATCAACTGCTGTTATACTATTACTACTAATACACTTACTGTTATTAAAATGTATTATAATAATTTTACTTACACTTTATTTTTGTGATTTTTGTTACTTTTGAAAAATAAATTCCCATCGGCCGGAAAAATGGAAACTTTTTGAGGAAAAACTCCTTTTATTTTCACTTAAAAAAATTAAAAATCATTTAGACAAAAAAAAAATATAATGATGAAATTATAATAATAATGATGATTATAGTACAAGTGTGTAAAAAAATAATGATTTTGATGATAGTACTCGTAATATGCAGTATATGGAAATCTGGGAATAAGTTAAATAATATTTTCTTATGAATGATAACTAAATATATATTCTTATCATTGTATGAATGAAAATGACAAATTTTCAAGAATACTTTATAATTTTTAAATGTATGTGTGACACGTATTAGGATTACCGAATTTGTAAAGATCGGAATATGGTTTTTTTTTTGGAAATTGCCTTTAGAAAATCTTCCAGAATTGTGAGATTAACTTAAGATTTAGGAGGGGAGTTTTTAAATCAAATGATTATAGATTTGGATGACGAGGGAAGATTAGAAAGGGAATAGAATGTTGGGGAAAGTTTGTAGAGGAAGATTTGAAGGAAAGTTTGTGTATAAATTAAAACGAAATCAAACCAATTATTTTCGAAAGTTAGAAAATATACCATTACTTATCATTAAATTGAACCAGATTAATTAAAATAAATCATTAAATAGAACCATGTCAACGGTTTAATATATTCTCAAAATTAAGAAGTTACCATTATTAGTTTGAAACGGTTTAAAAATATTCACAGTATTCCAACACGCATTTGAAGCCTCCGTAATGAGGCATCGGAATCTTTCGGAAGGATTTCAATTCAAGAATCATTGGTTTTCAAAAAAATTAGAAATAATAAACGGTGCTCCAATATTCTAATATTACTTAGAGGAGTAACAGTTTTCTGGACCATGGGATTCCCAAGGAGGTTTAACTCCGATTAGGTTGCGATTTTGAATTTCCTCAATCTTAACTTTATGAAGTTTGAAGAAAGTTAACCTTTTGCCTACTGATTAAACTTAAGTATCCTAAATAAGTACCAGGGTGCTCAGTTCATTATATAAGTGCACGTGTGTACAGAATTCATACTATTCGAAATGGGTTCCACTGATTCCAACACTAACCTCCCAAGAAGGTTTAACTCCTATTAGGTTGCGATTTTGAATTTCCTCAATCTTAACTTTATGAAGTTTGAAGTGTCTGACGCACGTATATATTCTATTCCACAAATGAGACTACAAACTCTATGGAAAGTTAAATTATTGCCTACTGATTAAACTTAAGTATACCAAATAAGTACCAGGGAACTGGACTAATTCTATAAGTGCACGTGTGTACAGAACTCATACTATTCGGAATTCGGTTCTGCTGACTGCAGTACTACTAATTACAGGCCCTTATGAGTAGGTTTTCTTTTGATATTGGTGGCTGAATAAACTCTCCATTCCCCTATATTAAATTCAATTTCATTTGTAATCTAATTTTCTTTTTGACCAGCTGGAAGAGCCAAAGAGCTCTATAAAACTTTTTCGCGGACCTTATTTTGGTTTCAAAGAAAAAAAGGATATTAGTTGTCTTAAACTTTAGAAGGTTCTTGTTTAACTTAAACTAACATGTCAAATTGAACCCGATAAAAAGACTCTAAGCTCTCTGGAGGAATTGCAAAACAAAATTCCAATGAAGATATGTTTTATCTATAGCTATTTTCCTATTTATCAAACACATTTTAAATTTTTCATTAAATTAAGAAGAAAATTATTTGAACGTGACTTAATATTGCAATTTAATTATATATTAAAATTCTCGAAAACTATTTTTCAATTTATTTAAGTGTATTTTAATACATTATTATATGTACTCTATATTTAGATACATATATACACATTATATATTTAATTAAATAGGTTATTTGAAATAAAAATATTTAATATCATAGAAATTTTGAATAAATTATTATATTAGGTTATAAGTACATATTATCCTTGAATTTTCTTTTCACTGGAAATATTAATGAAAATTTTCTTTATTTTTATTGTTGTTGTTTTTTTTTTTTAATAAAATCTTTACCAGCATGATGACTTTTGTCTTTAGAATAAATTTTTTTTTTCAATTTATTATAATAATTAATTAAATTTTAAAACTGAGAGTTGAACAACTTTAAATACTTTTTTTTTTTTGTTTTCAACATGGTTCCCAAATTCTGGGAAAGGATTCGGTTTGAGGAAATAATTTGAAGCAAAATAGGATTTTTTAAGAGTAAATTGGAAATAAATTTTTAATAGGGTTTTATTGCATAGTTGAAAATTGTTATAAGCTTCATTTCTATTGGAGAACTGGGTTAATAAGTTTAACTTGCGCAGTAAGTTTAACAAAATTAACTGGCGCAATAACCTGAAAATTTCTTCAGTTTTCTGAAGCTTTTCTACAGTGATCTGAAACCTGTTTATAGTTTTTCATTGGAAATGTTAGAAACGATGAATTCTTGAACTCAAAAAAATAGGGAAGGGACATTTACTAGTCTTCCAAAAGTAAGAGATAATAGTTGAAAATTTCGAAAAATGATAAGAGGAGTAAAGTATGCATGAAATGCAGCCTATCTATGAAGGTGTAAGGCGCTTTTTAATTTTTTTCGAGAATCTTTTTTTATTTAATGGTATTTGAGAACCCATAGCCTAAATTCCAGAATTTTGTTCCACCTTAGAGTTGATTTCATTAAATTTAATATAATTTTAAATCTGCTAATTGCAATTATATAAGTAAATATTAAATAGATAATTATAAAATATATTATACGATATATTCACAATATTACGTGGATTTATAATTTATTCTAAAGTTTTTTTCTTCAGGCAAAAGTTTCTTTGGTTTTATGAAATGAATAATATTATATATCTAAAAATTTTCCAGTAATTGGATTCTTAATAATAAAATGTGTAAAATTTCCACAGTTAAATTTTATTATAGGAGTAATTTTAATAACATAATTACCAATGTTCAGATGAAAAAAGGTAATTGTGGTATTAAATATCCGTTAATTATAAATATTTAACTTAAGGAATGCTTGAAAAACTTTTTGAGGTAAATTTTGTATTTTGAAAATTAAAGACTTATTTTAATAAAAATGTAGAAAATAATTGGCGCAGAAAAATTAATGTTCTATTCTGTATTATTTTATTGAAATATTTTTCGGTGTAGTTAATTATAATAATATATATTAAAGCACAAAGTATTTTAAATTGAAATAGAAGAATGTACATTCATATTCATATATGGCATATAAAAGGAATTGGAAACTTTCGAGAAATTTATTGAACAATTAAACAATAAATGTATTGGAAACTTTTACTTTATTTTTAGAAGAAATTTTAGTATATTATACAGTAAAATTAAATTTTAGTACATTTAAAATTGCAAATGATAAGAATTTATAATTATAAAAACACTTTAATTTTAATGTTTTTAAGTATAATAACGTAATAAAGATCGCTTGAACTTGTATAAATTTTTTGCGCCAGTTATATTTCTCAAAATTTAATGCAAAGCAGGAAAATAGTCAAAAAAGAAATTCTTCGGAGGAAATATAAAAATGATAATAATTTTAGTTTTTATTTTGGTATTGAGTACGGTATTGAATGTTGGGTCATTTTGTTGGCTACTAGTATAACTCTTGAAAGAAAGCGAAGACGTGGAATCGTTTCTAGAGAAGCTGTATAGAAATATTTAAGACAGCTTTCAGCTCCAAGTCAAATTTTTTATTTTGTTTATACGAGGCAACTAAAGCATCCGAATTTCTAAAGCATCCGAAAACCAAACTCAAAGTAGACCTTAAATACGTATTTACTGTGTGGTTTTCAGGATCTGAATTTGGAGAAGAAATTGGAGATAGGATTTGGGAATAAGGATAAAGTTCGATAAAAGGAAAAATTTTGAGGAATGTGATGAAAATGGATACTATCTAAGTCAAATATATTCTTTTGCAAATAGAAAATATCGAAACCCATCTATAGCTGCACGAGTTTCCACTAAGTAGTGATAAACTTTAATCAGCTAAAACCATCAATCTTTTTCGAAAAAATAAATCGATTTTGAGCCTGGCAATAGTAAAGTTTGGCAATGGGTACTGAAACTAATAGACCTAACTAGTTTAAAAAAGTTCCGGAATGGTTATTGGAAATAATTCAGTAGAAGACAAACCCAAATATTTTAAAAGCAGTATAAAGGAAGATGTACGTGCTCTTCTAAAAGCTTTATTACGTCACACACAATATCCTAATCAACTTTAGCAATGAAATTTGAGAGCAAAAACAATTTCATAGGCTACCTTGCGACAGCCTATCAATTCTACAGAGAGGGAAACAGCATCTGTTGCATTCTCTGATTCATGTTGAAACATTTTCAGCAAGAGGTTTGATTGCTCAGTGTCAATAGAACAGATTTATAAGGCATATATAAAAAAGACAAGCAATAAAAATGAGTGCTGAATTCTGAAATGATTGCAAGGCAGCGCTGTTTTAGTTTTATTCAAAAATAAGGTAACAATGTGGCAGTTTATCCATTTATCGAGATACCCTTGTTAGGTAGATTAAGAATTAGGGTAAGAATGGGATTGTTTTATTTTTTTTTCGCAGTTTTATATTTTATCGAGAAAGCCCAGTATTGTTTGGAAGGATTGATAGTAAAGGTAACAATGGGGTTGTTTAACAGTTATAAAGAACTCCAAACGCTGTTCAAAATGGATTTAGAAAAAGTTTAATCATGTGGAAGGTTATGTTTTTATTAGACTTAAAGGAATATTATTTCATGGACATATCCCAGCACTATCTAGAATGATTAGCATTAAAGGAAATAATCTGGTGATTTACTTAGTGTTATTTGGGAGAGATTGGAACAAGATAAAAACGTGGGATAAAAATAAACCAATGCTGGCTGAGGTATTCCAGCCTTGTTTTAAAACCACACAACTTTTAAAATTCATTTAACAATTTGTTTTAATTTTAAATTAAAAAACTTGAAATCAATACCCATTACAAAAAAAGGATTTTACTTTGTTTTAAATCTTGATTCAAAAAAAAAAAAGAAACTTATTCGCCTGTCAAGAGACGATAGAATGAACATTCAAAGTACCATAAGTGCCAAGAATAAAATACTCCATATAAAAAATTGAAAACAATGAAGAATGATAAAAAAAACTTTTGTATTATTTCCTCCGTAGAATAATTGTATATAATTTAATGTCAAGTGTATTCTGCATTTCTTTTGTGCATATACTTTATTTCCAAAGAACTGACACAGTTTTCCAATTTTTGTTCTTCCTTTTTAAATTCAATAGTGCATTTTTTGTATTGTTCTCCATTTTATTTAATTTTTTTTTTATTTGATCTTCTGGAAATCCCTAAACTCTCTCTGTATGTTCATAAGAAGTATTCTTTGAGAACAAAAGAATTGAATACTCAAAATATAATAAGAGATAGATTTTAAGATTAAGAAACACTTTAACTTTAAAACTCCTAAAATAAGTGTTTCATAAGGATTTTATGGTTTTTATATTGGGGGAATTTACTTAATTGGAATTTTATCAAGTATCTAATAAAATTTATGGTTAGATTACAATAGAATGGAGGTGTGATAAAGTATTTTATTCTGTTTTTATTTAAATGTCTACCATTTTTTTGTGGTCTGTGGTTGTTTTTATGTTAAAACAATTTTACTTAAAATAATTACTCTGAAGCTGCACAGTAAAATAACACATAAGTTAAAAATCTGTTAAGAAACTTATGAGATCTGTAGGAAATTTTCATGGAAATATGTTTATGATAAAATTTCCAAATATTTTTAAAACCTTGAAACAGATTTTGTAGGTATTGAATCAAAAAGCAGGTGAATAAAATCTATTCGACTTTATTACCAAAAACAATGTAAATAGAGTAAAATTCATCTTATTTTCAATTTCTCATATCTAAAAATAAAGTCTAAGGGTGCGTTCATGTTGGAGCTGTGATAAGCGATAAGAGTATAGCCTATGAAAATTATATACATGATATAAATAGATGTGTTTATATTGGAGCATCGCTGTAGTAATCATCAATAAACAATAAACATTTTTCTACGCTATGCTATTATGATTTATCGCAGCTCCAACACAAAATCCACGCTAATGCAAGCAGATGAAATAAATCTGAACCAACCGGTATAACTTATTTCAAAGAAATAGTTTAAAAAATAAAGAGATATTGGAAAATTAGACCCCGTTTTTGAATGCAACTCTTACACTCCCTTCTAATTACAGATCTTGCATAAATATTTTGGGAAATAAAGAATACCCTAATGTTGAGTTCAATTTTAAGATTCTTGCTAATTTGCAATGACAAAAACAAATAGGTATCTCTCTGTGTATAAATATTCCAGAAATTGGTAATATTCCAGATATTAGGAAAAATTGTACCCAACTCTTAAAAATCACAATTTTTGGAAAATTTTTTTCTGAATATTTAAAAATGTTTAAATTGGATTTAGACTAGAGCGATTTTTTAACTTAGCTAAAATTGTACTTTGAAGATGCTTTAACGTTGTAAACTCTTTTCATGGCCTTCTTCTTCAACCACTATGCTGTAAAAGCAGTTTTGTTAAAATATCACAGTATAAGCAGTCTAGGTTTTCTGTTGCTTTCGAAGGTTTCCACCTACCTCAGGAAATTAAAATCATACTCAATCCCTATCCCAAAAACCGCAATTGATTTGCCATTGATTGTTTTGCATTATTTAAATAAACCCAGGGAACACGAGTTCAAATTTCAGATATATTGCATACATGGAGAATACTACTACTGTCAAAAAACCTGAAATTGTTAAATGGTCTAGTTTTCCTGTTGCTTATGAAGATTTTTAAATTCTTTAGGAAATTAAAATAGGATTTTCCAATCAGAATTTATTTTTTAATTTTTGGTTTTATTAATAACCCAAAGGCATTGCGGGGTCAATTCCCACATAGAGAGTTATTTTGTTGATTTATTCCAAGTTTGAAAGTCCAATACAATCTTAGAGCATATAATGATATACCGAAGCTATTTACTAAACCCATATTACACCTTATATAAGAATTTTAAACCTAGAAAAAACTCAATACAATCAGATTTTATTTAAAAACTTTTTTGCAGGTATCTAACTATATTTTATCATCTTATTTTTTACTTTTCAAAAAACCATTTTATTTTCTTAAATAATATTGGATGTCCATAAGAGACCCGAATATTTTCTGAAAAAGTTCACATACATCCATATATACAAAAAAATTGATACTTTAATATTGCACTAGGTGCATGAAAGTTGAACATAAAAAACTTAACAATGAACTTAAGTAGAAAAAATTTTATTTTAAAAGAAATTTGCTGCATTCATTTCTTTAAGTCCTTATAAATCGTTAAAAATTTAAGTTAAGGACTAAAGTCCTTGTTGAAAAAAAGCAATTTTTGTTTTATCCTTTTTAGCCAAAAAAAAATATTTTTAGAAGTTTTTAGAAAAATTTTGAAAAAATGTAAAGCTAAAATCTGTCTACCGGTCCGCCCATCTACTGAGGTCTTACCAAATGCTCTCTATCATTTAAATGAAAATTAATTTCATTGAACAGCTCTTTTCTGCAGCTTTAACTATTATGAAGCAACAGCCTTCAAAGTTCGAAAACGTCTTTTACTTAAAATTTTTAAAACATAAGTTTTACATTTTCAATTTGGTACCGCCAAACAAATGTTGCTTTTAAAGTTTTATGCATTTGCATAATATTTGCATAACATATGGTGTTACCATTGTATTTTAATTTACCGTTTTGGGAAACTTGTTTTTTGGAAAATTTTTGATTTATCATATGTTCAAAATAGTCAAAGTTAGAAACAAAGATTTTTGGAAAGAAAATGAATCATCAAATCAAATATTTTGGTTTTATCCGTCCTTTAGAAGCTACAAAGCATCGAAAATTGAACCTTGCTTTTTGTAAACATTTCTAACTCAAATATGTTTTCATATTTAAGAATTATACAAAAATTGGAGCACTTCATTTATAGTTGAACATGTGTTAACATTTTATTTTAAATGTGAATGGCTATTTAAATTTGAAGAAAATTCTTCTTAAAAACTACGGTGTTTCTTTCATTCCTTGCTTTTTCAATACTTTGTTTTCTATTAAATCCTAGTTAAAAAATAAAAACTTTTTGAAAGAAATAATAAAAGTGCAAAAGACACTTGCTATACTGTATAGAAATAAGGTGGTCATTATAAAAACTATGTGATAACCAAAGCAAAAACAAAAAACTAACGGTATATCCTCAGAAATGAAAAAAATAACAGTATATCCCCAAAAAATTACATTTTTTTGATAAAATAAATAAATTGGACAATAGAATGAAAAAAAAAACTATACTTTTGCAATTTTTTGTTATTTCTTTTTTATTATTTTAATGTTACCAGAGTAGTACATTTATTTGTTTTGTTTCTTTTAACTCCCTGTAGACTTTAACACTTTACTTTTACTTATTTGCCTTTTATTTTTTTTTTTTTTTTGTTTTTAACTACTAAAATGTACACAAAATGTCCTTACAACAAAAACATTTTGTTTTTCCAAAACAAAAAAAAATTGGAAAATTGAGGAAAATTCTTTAGAAGTTTTCTTTAGGCATTTTTATTGTTGTTGTTGTTACTTTGAAAATAAAAAGTCAAAAAAAAAATTTGTAAATAATTGTGGAAAATTTCCTAAATTGAAGAAAATCTTTGTTTGTAAATCCCTAGGAACTGTTTTTTGTTTTATTTTTTATAACAATCTGTATTTGTAAATTAAGTGTTTTTGTCCTATTTTATTATTATTATTTTTTTTTTTTTTTTATATAATTCAAAATAATTTTTGGGTTTTGTTTTGTGTTATTTGTTTTTAGCCAATTTTCACAAGTTAACAATTTTGATATTATTTTCTTTTATTAAATATTATGTTTTATAAAAGTTTATATATATTTACAGTCAGTGAAGTGTGTTTTGAAGTAAATGATTATAATTTGATAGAATTTGGAGACAGAATGATCCTAATACACTTAGCATACATAAGGCTTAGTATATTTGGTATTGTATCTAAAGAATAATCAATGAAACTTCATATTTATTTTAATATTGATTAAACATTGCGGGGTCGCCCTAAAATTTACTCCCACAACGAACAAGAATATCTGATCCCTCACTATTAATTTTCTCTACCCGAGAACAAACTAATAAATTAATCTGAATTATAGATCAACGGTCTGCATTTGAAAATTTAAGGAGGCATAAGTTACGTTTAAGATTTGGGGATAAAAATTGACCGAACAAATGAATTTGTCCTAATTTACTTTTGCTGCTAGGTGTTATTTCAACCATCTACATAATTTCCTTGCAAGGAAGTCCAGTTTGAAGCTAGTCTCCTATTATCGAATCCAACTACGACAATCTTCGAATCAACGGTGCAAATTCAATTAAAAGTTGAAAATTTTATCTACTCTTTGACTTGCTTTAAATTTTATTCATTAAAAGCCTATAATTTTGCTTGTAAAATTGTTGAAGATAAAATGAAAAGAACAAAAGGTCATTTTAATGGCTATGGAAGATAGACCCCAAAAACTTCAAGTATTCTTGAAAGAATGTCTGCGCATTATATAAAGGATATTCTGGCGATGAAGAATTTTAAACCAAAACCTGTGGAATATGATTAAACGGAAATACATTGAACTGGTCATGAGGGAAATTTAGTATTAATGGATTTGCCACGTTTTAAAGAAAACTAACTTGATCTTCAAGGACGTCTCGATTAGAATCACCAAGGAAAAAGAAAAATGGAAAGGCCTAATATCACATGCAAAACAAATATAACAAAAGAAATCGAAGAAGCAGCAAAAAATAAACCCAAATCAAGAAGCTACCAGTGAATAAAATAAAGAGAGTTTTGGGGAATCCCTGTATTCCTAAAATAAAATTTTTGATAATGATTGCAACGAACCAACAAAATTGGTTATAATTAAAGACCTTCTTCTTGTTATAAGTTGTTCTGCAAACACAGGGAATTCAGTGATTACACGTCCATTAAGTTTTTCATAAATCACAAGTGATTGCCCATGTCATTTTTATACTACATTAAGTTCGAAGGTCTACGCATGATAAGTCTCCGTACTGTCTCACGTTGTGGCTGTTGTCAACTTTACTCAGATCAATATTACAAAAATAAATATTTTCAATAACCTATGATACATAGAGGTTTGTTAAATGCTATAGGTTTAACACTTCCTATGCTAATGCTATGCTAATAAGCAAATAAAAAAGGATATTTAGTAAATAGTTCCAGTACTCATATTTTTTTCACATATTATGCTAAATATGGAACTAATAGATATATCTGCTAAATTTATATATATAAAACAAGTGCCCTTGTTAACATTATTAGATATTTTTTTAATAAACAGGACTATTCATATAAGTTATATTTGTACTAATAATAATGATAATAATAATAATCATAATAAATACAAGTATAACGACATGTTTCATATTTTTTTTTATTATTGTGATGAAAATTTACCCAAATTTTTTTTTTTTTATTTTGGAAACTTTTTTTTTAGTTCTAAAGTTAGAAGTTGATTATATATATATATATTATATTATGTTTATTGTTTTTTTTTTTTAATTTGTGTTAGTTGATTAAAAAAAGAAAAAAAAGGATATATGTGTGTAAATTATGTAACACATTACCAGCAAAAAAAGGACTTCATTTAAGTTTTTATATTAGAAAAAAAGAGACACTTATTATACACTTGTTGTGTTTTTCTTTTTTTGAATTTTGGAAAAAATAAACTGAAGTTTATTATAATTTTATTTGTTGCCTTAATAAAACTATGATAAAGTCCTTTAAGTGTATACATATATAGATTTTGATACTAACATAAAAATATAATATTTTAGGTAATTTTCAAAAGTAAAATTGGAAAATATTTCTAAAATTTTTTTATATTGCATCCTTTGGAGTAAAATTATAGAAATTGAAGGTTAATTTTTGAAAAATATTTTAATTTAAAAGTATTTTACTATTAAATTAGGATTCATTCCAATATTTTGAGTTTTAAAATACATATTAAAAACATGTTGAGAGGTCCTTTTCAAATGTCCTTCTTCCTTAGACTATTTAAAAAATTAAAGACATGAATTACTTATGTGCCAAACGAACAAATATTCAGATAATTCAAACAATTCAAAGCAAAGTGCTGCGTAATATAGCGAGTGCTCCCTGGAATATATGAAATTCCGACTTACATAGGGATCTAGATATTTCTACTGTTTGTGATGAAATTACTAACAGTAGAAACTTGCTAACCTCCTACTCCCGCTTAGGAAGTTACATATACATGGAAGCGTCAAAGATCCTACTATCCTCAGATGCCAATAGTAGCCTAAAAGAACTAGGCTCCTTTAATTAGCAATAAATTCAGATTACCTTAACGGGGTTTGTAATTATTTTAAAAATTTATCGCAATATTAATTGGTTAGTCCCTCAGACTAATTAAATATTTTAAAATATGACTGGTATTTTTCGTGTGTTGAAGTCTTTAGTATCTTTCGTTGATTTCCACCAACCTCATCCCAAAAGAAAAACAAATATTACTTATTCCTTAAATATTCTCTACAGCTGAACTCTTTATAAATTGTAAACTTTCAATTTACAGCTACTACTTTAAAAACAAGTAATAGATGTTCATAAATAAGAACAACTGTGTAGAAAATTATAAAAAAGCTAAGAGTAGTCGATGTATTATTTGCCCACGAATTGAACTTTTGACAACAAAATTTGTTTTCCCATTAACAGCCTCGAAGTATTTGACCATTCCACAACGGGTTACAATGAGTCTCTGTTAGAATTTCCTACTGTATTAAAACGTAGAGTTTAATTGGTTAATTAGCTTCAAGTGTGGCTTGTTTGAATTTGAAGGTATTTTGTAAGATATCTTAATATATCGATATTAACATTTGCCCCATTTTATATATTAATAATTTCTACGATTTATATCACATAAGGAGTTTCCGTAGCAACAAGTTGCTATGGTCTATATTCTTTGAAACAAAAATTTTATATACAGTTTTATAATGAGGTCGAATTGAACTGAGAACTGAGCAGATCTGGGGCTAATACTTTTTTATAACCAAGTAATGGATTAGTATATCTTACACTCTGCCTCCCTTAGCTAGAATTTACAATTGAATTTGATTTGAAAAACCAAAATATAATATCTTAGGATATTAATAAACAATTTCCCAATTCACTAAAGGAATATCTGATGTTATCCTAACAACGGTAAAAAAATTAAAACATTATCAAAATTGTTTTTATAATATAATATCATACAGTAATAAGGGTATTCATCTGTAATAATATTACATATAATATCATAATTGTAAAAATTATGGTTTTACATCTATTTTGTCTAAAGTATAAGAAAAAATTTGGTATTGAGTTCCTCTATAAGGATTAAAGTGTTTAATATAAAAAAAGAAAAGTTTTTCTTTTAAATAAAAATGGTTTTTTAAATTTTAAAGTTTTTTTTTTAACAAGGATATAACTACAACAACAAAATTTTATACAAACATGTGTTGAAATAAAATTGAACCCGGAAACATTACTTTAAGGACATGAAAAACTTTCAAAAAATAAGTTTTGAAATAATTTTTCAAAAAAAAATACAAGAAAAATTAATTTACTTGAAAATTATTCGTAAATTTATTTTAACAAAGGTTAGTTATAAAAGTCATATTTAGGGATATAAAATAACTTCCAATGAAATAACTTCCAAAATAAAAAGAATAGAATCTTTGATGACTTTTCTGAAAAATGGAATAGATAATTGATTTTGCTGTCTGTTGCTATATTTGACTTGGAATATAATGCCAGTATAATGATATTCAAATAGTTTCTAAATGTGTAAGGCCTTTCTAAAGTGATAATAATATGTTAAGTATAGAATACACTAATAAAGTAAAAAAAATATAAAAGCAGAAGAACAGAGAGAAGCAGCAGATTTATAAATCAGGTCCTAAAAAGAATAGAAGTAAGAAAAACGTTATTGTCTTTACTTCGTTAAATTTTGACCGAATCAATCAGAGGTTCAATTATTTTCGAAAGTTCTATCAATTAAAATTAAACTTTAAGAATAGTTTAGAAACAAGCGAATATTTTTGATTTTTCCAGGAATTTTTATTTCATAACCTCATAATATCCATAACGCTGCTGATTAAACTCTCCACTAGAATAACGGTAAATCCTGCTTCTTAAGCCAAACTCTTTATTTTATTTTCAAGTTATCGTTAAAATAGTCCGACTAATTTTTAAAATTTCAGCTTATTTCATTGCACTTAATTAATAATTTAATGTCAATAACCTCGTTGATTAAACTCTCTAGAATAACGGTAAATCCTGGCATCTTAGACGAATCGAATTTGATTCTTATTTGACAATTAAAATAGTACAAAAATAAAAATTTTAAAATTGGAACTAATTTCATTGCATCTAATTAATTATTTAAAAGGAAATTACAAAATAAAACTAAAAAGAAATAAATTATAATATATGATTGCATGATGTAAATTTACTTGTGAAATTATTCTATGATATATGTTTTATAAGAGAATATATTTTTTTAAGAAAAGTGTTATGCTTGTTTTGTATATTATTTGAAAATAATATTTTGAAAAATCATTAGATTGAACTTTCCCCTTTGAATCTTTTGATATTTAATTGAATGATTTAATGTTCTTAAAATAAATATTTTCTTAGACTAAAAAATAAAATCTCAAAAACAAATTTTGCAAATTGAGTAGAAATTATATGCTTTATAAATTCAAAATATTTATTCTATATCCAAGGTTTAGAACATTACTTAAAAATATAAGAATTCTAATAATTTTTAATTTCTAGAAATACATGGCTTATTTTTAAGCTCTAAATTTAAACAGTGGCGGTTGACAAAATTTTTTAACAAACTAATGAAGTATATTATGAAAACGCTGCTAAAGTACCTTGTAAAAGATTCCTAAGATCCCTTTCAATATCATGAAGAAGCTTACAAATCTTAAGGGTAGTTCGATTATCAAAATACAATGGGTGTATCTCTAATTAATAACAAAGATCAGAAGACTGTCTCTTCGGTATTACTGCCTCCACAAAGTAGGAATTTGTAATTGTGCAACATTTCTTAAATAGGATTGATTTTTATCATTTAGAAAACAGCGAATATTTTAAGATATGTATAAATCGAAATATTGCATAGTTCTAGGATATTTAAAATAAATCAATACAAAGGAGTTAAAACAACACAGCTATGTTATATCCTGTATCTAGAAAGTACTTTAAACTAACAAAAGACAAAAAATTTATAAAACTTTATTGGAAATAAAATTTGAAAGTGTTGCCAAGGTTGCAGGGTAATGGAAAAGATTTTTCATTTTATTCACTCAGATTTAAATTCAATATATTATAAATGATAGCTAACCACTTCGCCATCGAGGTCCTTTTGGATATGTAAATATAAAATATATAAAACTGATTAATTAAAAAGATTATATTTCCGAAAGATTCCTACAATTATGTGATAATATGAATTGCATTATCATATTTAAATTTACCAAATTTGCAATATTTAACTATTTCATTTGGAACTTTTTATAAATATTTACACCATTTTAACATGTTCTGCTGTTCTAGGATCTATTATTTATTATAATGTAAATTATAATTTTAATTAATTTAGTTTTTTTTAATTTATTATCAAAATAAAACATTTTTTTTAATGAATTTAATTTAATATTTTTCCAATTTTTTCCAATTAATTTAAATAATTTAATTTATATTTTTGTATTTTTAATTATTTAAAAAACAAAATTTTAATTAACTTCGAAATTTTTTCTCAGAACTAATTAAAATAATTAGTTTTTATTTCAACAGATACAGATACTTTTATTTGAATAAATATAACTTTTATAAAAAAAAGTTATGTTTAGTATTTTTTTGATATATAAGAATAAAAAAAAGTTCATGTTGGAGTGTTACTAACGTAATGTAATTTTTATTATATTTATTTATTATTTATGGAAATTTAACTTTTTTAAAAAATTGAAATTTTGTTTTTTTAACTCTTAGTATTCTGTCAGGCGGTAGAAAATTATTTCTAATAAAAAAAATACTAAATTCAGCTTCAAGAATCAATAAAACTCTGCGTTCTGATTAATGGCGTAGTAGTTAAGAAGCCTACCATTCAATTGGAAGGCGGTCACGGGTTCAAACAGGTTCAAACGCGGAATATTGTTTGCAATGCAGCAATTTCTGTCTAGAAATCTAAGGAACACTGTAATTCTGTCTAGAGACTTCAAAATAATATTCTAGGTACAAATATCTCATTTAAAATAGAATTGAAAATAATCACAATTATGACTCTCTCTTTCGAATTATAAGGTTCAGTACTCCATCTAAATATGATAAATCTTAAGCTACACACAAGCAAAATGTTTCCAGATCACCATAGTATTTACTATAATCCTAACTTGAGGCTCCTTTTATGAAACCAATTTTTGAGAGTTACAATTACCTTGAACGACTTCATGTTTTAGAATCTTAATATTTCTACTGCAAGGACATTAGTTTTTTGAAAATACCCGACATTAATTGGTATGGTTAGTATAAGTTTAAAGGAATTAATTATTACCTTATATTTACTGACAAACTTATGAACCATTGTGTATCTATTGGATAAAAAGTGACCTTGTTAAAGCATATCTCATCCAATTTTCCTCGTCCTCCATAATCTAGAAATACCAAATAACTTTTACCATAATCCCGAAATCCTTCAATATACTCATTCCTTTAATCAAATTGTACATTTGCATCAAAAGTTCCCTCCTAAATAGTGGTTTAAATTGGGTGCGATTTCTTTTCCATTTGAGCTTTCGAGCTTCCAATTCCATCAGGGGGAAAAAAAAAGATGTACGTTGTAAAATCTAACTTTATAACACAGTCATATGTCTGAATATGTCCCACCCTGTTAACTCAAGTACATGCTGGAAAAGCTGTGCTAGGAAATTGACAATAAAATAAATTAATAAAGGAAAATCTGGGTTTGTGTCCAGGATAAAAAATAATTTACTAATTTAAATGAATAATTGAATTAAATAATCAAATTTTACATTAATTCACCATTTTTTACTGGACAACTCAGACCTAGAAAATGTTAAACTTTTTTAACGGGGGATTTCCCGAAAGAAAACACAAAACTAGTATAAGCAATCACTGTCAAGTATAATTATTTAAATTTTGTAAACTTTCGTCAAATTAAAAAAAAAAATAAACTTTGTCCATAAATTTTCAAAAACTTCAATCAATCCCTTAGCAAACAAAGAGAAACCACACAACTTGACTTTACCAGTTAGTGTACTTTGAGTACTCAACTGCATTAAATTATCATAATATATTAAAAGCCACAAATCTAACCAACTATAATAACTTAATATACACATAATATATATATTTAAATTTTTTTTAATTTAGTTTTTAAATTTTTTTTTTAAAAGTTATTAAAAAAAGTTTAAAATAAAAAAAAAATCATTTTAAATAAAGAAAAATTTACATCATTTTCTCATTTTCACCCAAGTCCTGAGTACAAACTCTGTTAAATATTAAATAAACTTTTTGATGAGAATACAAAAGGCAAAAAATTGAAAGGTCATTTAAGATTTTAAATGACCTAACTAGAAAAAAAAATCAAAACAACAATTTTCTATACAAAGAATTAAATTTTTAACTAAAAGTATTCACCTACTACCCCTCCTTCCTGAATCTATCATATGAGAGTATATTAAAACCCTTTTACTAATAAATATGTACTGTATCACCTGCTACAGAGTACTCATAGTTTACTATCTATATTGACTTCAACATTTTGATTTAATTGTATAAAGGACAAACTTCTTATGTTGTTGTTGTTGTTTTTGTTCTGTTCAGTTGTAGTTTTGTGTATTAAAAGCCTTACGGGTATTTATAAAATATACACTTTTTTGTTTTGAGTGTGATTTTTCCTATACAAACACAATAACTTAAAAATAATACAAACAAAAGATATCTAAAAGAACACAGAGAGTGATCAGAGTAGAGATTGTATCAAAGTATACAACAATGACAGCAAAAAAGTTTCTGAAATTGTCTATTCTTTTTTGTTGGTATGCTTGTTGTTTCGAAAATGATAATACAGTATAGAAAAAGTGAAAAGTCATTCAAGGTATAAACAAGTATATGCTTCTACATACATATATATTTATATATATATATACAGAAGTATATTATAAATCAATCACAATTTTCTAACAATTTTTTAAACAGTACTCACTTTTATACTTCGTAGAACACAGCGATTATTTCAAAATACTTATGAATCAAAATATTGCATACTTTTAGGATGTTTAAAATAAGTCGAGGGAATTGGAGGGAAAAACTTACTGTTATTTTATATTCTGTTAAGTAAAAAGTACTTAAAACTTATAAAAGAGAAAAAAACATGATATATTTTTCTGCATTAAAACTGATATGCATATGAAATAATTAAAAAGAAAATAAAGATTAAAAAAGTAATTTTGAGTGGAATTGAATGGAAATAATGGTATACACAAGTCTGTTGAGGAAAGTAGTAGATAACGTGATTAAATAACTAAATGTACAAATATGAAGTTTTATATAATCCTATACATTTTAAGGAGGAAAAGATCACACATAAGTAAATTTTGTTAAAAATGTCTTGTTCAACTGTTTATTGCTCTAGCAATAAAACCTAAAATTGTAAAGTATAGTAATAAAACCTAGAGAACGAGGTATATTTAACCGAACTTTGTCGTATTCTCTTCACCAATGGAGGAGATGAACAAGTAAAGAAACAGTCAGTCGGTGCAACCGACTTAGAAATACCCTACACCTATTTGGTTCAAATTTAAGGACATATCCATAAGTCATTTTAACACCATAGAAGCTGTTATTAATTTGATCGTAAGACATAGCTAACCAAATTAACTGTATAATACTAAAAACATTTTCTAATTACCCTATCTATTAAAAAATACTACAAATTCTTACTAATTTATCTATTTAAAAATATTAAAAAACAAACAAACTTGAAATAAATGAAAATATATTTATTCCAATTCAATTACAAAATGAAAAAATTCTAATTATTAAATTTTGTGATAAAAAGATAATCAAAGCATAATATATTTAATAATCCAAATTTTTAAAAATTGCAATTATTTTAAATGGTTAGTTTATATACCTAATAGAAAAGCTTATAAACGCAAAATATGCAATAAATGTATTTCTAAAATACAATTAAAAATTTACACCTTTTCATATAATTCATTTAAATATAAAAATAAATTTTACATAAATGCAGCAAGTACCTTTGAACATAGCTGAACCACTACAATTAAGTCTAGATTTCGGAGACACATAGGACATAGGAAATATATTCTTTGGCTTCGAAATTAAACTCGACCACAACCAATTCCCATGGTACTTTCATTACTAGTAACCTACTGTTAAATTTCATCAAAATACCGGCATTATTTTTTGAGTTATGGTGTTTGTAAGATATATGTTTGTTAGTCCTTGAACTTTTCAAGGGTTCCAGGACCCGAAATTATGGTACGATTTCGTCCATATGCAGTCCCGTCATACTTTCAATACTAGTTAACCCTTGTACACAATTGGAACGCTCTATCTTAATTTTAAGTTACTAGTTTTATTAATTTCGATGATAAGCTTTTACACATTGGGGGGTCTAAGAGAGGTTCTGAACCACCACTCCAATTGATCCCAAATTAGGGGGGCACGCAAGAAATAGTAAAGAACACCCTTGTGGCAAATTGGAAGCTTCTACATTTGTTTCAAGTTACTATCTTTATTAATTTCGAAAATATGCTTTAAGGGCCTAAGAACTGAGTGGCTGGTCCCCGATCCACTACTCCAATGGGGCTCAAATTTCAAAGACACTTACGAAATAGGAAGGGACACCCTGATACCAAATTTGGAGGTTCTATCTTCATTGGTTTCGGAATTATGCTCGTTTGGCCTAAATTCGATCAAAAAGTTCTAAGTTCCGAACCCATTGTCCAATCCTCACCGTACGTAATCACCGCCGTAGTTTCGCTGCCAATAACCTACAGCACAAATTTCATGAAGAACGCCTAATTAGTTGTTGAGTTATCGTGATTTTTTATATATGTTCCTTAGCCCTGACATCGATTAAAAGGTCCGGAATCCGAACCGTTGGGCTGATTTCGCCCTTATATAGTCCGCGCTGTACTTATAGTACTAGTTAACCCTTGTACACAATTTGAACGGTCTATCCTAATTTTAAGTAACTATTTTTAGTAATTTCGATTATAAGCCTTTAAAACTTGGGAGGTCTGAGAGGGGTACAGAACCACCACTCCAATTGATCCCAAATTAGGGGAACACGCAAGAGATAGTAAATAACACCCTTGTGGCAAATTGGAAGCTTCTACATTTTTTCAAGTTGTTATCTTTATTAATTTTAAAGATATGCTTTAAGGTCTTCGGAAATGTGTGGCTGGTCCCCGATCCAGTACTCCAATGGGACCCAAATTCACAAGACACTTAGGAAATAGGAAGGGACACCCTGATACCAAATTTGGAGGTTCTATCTTCATTGGTTTCGGAATTATGCTCGTTTGGCCTAAATTCGATCAAAAAGTTCTAGATTCCGAACCCATGGTCCAATCCCGACCTTACGCAATTCCCGAAGTAGTTTCATTACTAGTAACCTACAGCACAAATTTGATGAAGATAGCGTCATTAGTTGTTGAGTTATCGTGATTTTTTATATTTGTTCGTTAGCCCTGAAACCGATTAAAAGGTCCAGAATCCGAACCCATGGGCCGATTTTGCCCATATGCAATCCCCGCCGTACTTTCAGTCCAAGTAACCTACAGTTAAAATTTAATCAAGATAGCTCCATTATTTTTTGAGTTATCGTGCCTACGGACGGACGGACGGACGGACGGACGGACGGACGGACATGGCTATATCGACTAAGGCGGTCACGCTGATCACAAATATATATACTTTTCCATATCTAGCTCGCTTCCTTTAGGTGGTTACAAACACCATACCAAAGTTAATATACCCCTTTACCTATTCTATAGGTGTAGGGTATAAAAACGAATTCATAAACGCATAAAATAAGCCAATAAGACGTTCGGGGGACTTTAGGTAATCTGAAAATCACTGCAGCTAACCAGTGGTAAAGGAAGAACAATAATTTATGAAACTTGTACGAGATTTGTTCTTCTCTATGATAGTTTAGCTGGGTTTTAAAGACTCTAAAACAAAACAAGCTAAAAGTATTTGAAAATAAAAGCCTTTGAACTATTCGAAATATTAAATAGTCTTTGAAGATTTTCGAATAAGATATTACTAACTTTCATAATGAAAGACACTATACTCGAATAAATAAAGAAATAATAAAGTGAGGTAAATAGTTCAAATACTTCGAAAACTACCAGAGATAGAAACTACCCCGAAGTTCGATTGGGACCATAAAGGAAAAGGAGTGTGCCTATACTTAAAATAAAATGTCGAAATTCAGTAGCGAAAAATATAGAGTATAACGAATGAAAGTACAGTTGAAAATCCAACAACTAACCTACTATAGAGTATGATATAAAAACTTTTTGGAAGCCTCTTCTTTCTCAGAATGTAAAACAGGAACAAAAAAATTCAGTTAATACAAATGAAGAGTGCAGGCAAATAACAATCAATGTCAATTTTTTTCGAAAATGCAATATGGGTATCATTGGAAAGGCAAAAATGAGATCTTTCGTTCTATCAACAATAAATAATGTAAAACCAAACCAGATCAAAGTTTTAGCCTGTTCAAAATTTCCTGTACAGGGAAAGAACAATCAATGTCACAGTTTTAATGGAAAAAACAATCAATGTCAGTTTCTTTTTAATATGGCAAATTTTGAATTGTTTTTATTGACTTGACTTGACTATTACAAATAAAAATGTTCTAACGGGAATTTAAAATAACATTTCCCGTTCGAGGCCATAGTTACATGGAATGTGACAAAAATATGGGATTAATAAAACAAAATGTTAAAATAGAATTGCCTGATGAATGGAACGATCATGTTAAATCTTCACGGGTCAAACCCTCGCCCTTTGTCATTATTAAAAGTAAACAAGATATTTTCAAAAACTGGGGCAGTTATTTGGAAAATAATCATTATAAAAAAAAATCCCCATTTGCAACGAGGCCAATTTCTGAAATCTACATAACAAAGGAACACAGTCGGACACTCCAATTAAGAAACACATATAACGGCCCATGGAATTCGTACATAATCAGATATAAAAATACTGGTAACAGTTCACAAAATTTAAAGCCTTCTTACACTAGCCTAATTCCACTTTCATCTGGAAAATATAATGATTTAATGGTACTTAAAGAATTTTGCAGAGACGAAGCGCAGCGGTTTTTTGAAGCACTGCCGCATTCGAATCAAGTTTCGGACACAGACGATAATAATTAAGCAAATCCATAGGTTTTAACGTTATAAAAATTTAAACTTAATGAATTACTTAATTTGAACTATTTATGTTTTTATTTTTTGTTAAATTATTTTTTGTTTGATTATTTTTTCCTAAATTTTTAATATTTGATTGTTTTTTCGTACAAAACTGAATTTTTTTGAAACTAAGTTTTTTTTTTTGTAAATAAAATAAGAAAATATTAAATTATTTTAATTTTTTTGTATTGTATTTCTTTAAGAATAGGATAAACATTAATTATGAAGCTTGTTTACAGACACTTTCAGAACATTTTTATACGCAAGAAGTCTTTGAAAATATTAATTAAATTTTCTCAATTTCTAAAAAAAGTGACGTTGATTGTTATTTGCCTGCACTCTTCAAATGTATTTAAGGACCGCTTTAAAAATTTTATTATGAAATTCATATTTGAATTAAGTTTGGAAAATTTAAAATGAATCTCCTCCGGTCTTCGGCCCGGTCAACGGATTAAATTTAACTCTTTGGGGAATCTACCTGAAGAGAAAGTATCTATATCCATTATACCCGTTTTTCAAACCTAGAACAATGAAACTTTTAACTTCTGAATCTGTAATATACAAACAATCACAGAGCCTAACCCTATTAAAGTCTCCCACCTATTATTCAGTTCTATTGGAAATCAAAACAAGTCTATTATTTTGGCATCATTTCCACCAGAATCCATTACAACTACAAAATGAAGTTAAAAATACAGAACAATGTAAAAAGAATAATAAAATAATAAAATTTAAGAACAAAACATCAACAATTTCTTCAATTACAACAAAACAGAAGATAGAAAAGTTAGTTAGTTAGATGTTAGGGAGTTTTTAAAGTTAAAAAAATGTTCCTGTAATTTTTTAATTGACAAGAGGAAAAAATCAATTCAAAAATTTATTCCACCTTTACTTTTTGTTGTTGTGCTGAATCCTGGGAAATAAGAGGAAAAAAATGAAAATTCAAAAATCGTAAGAGAATAAAATTTTCAAATAAGAAAAAAAGAAAAATAAAATAAAAAAAATTTGTTAAAAGAAATCGACCAGAAAATTTTATTTCTTTATGATTTTTAATGCTTTGTTTTTGTATTTTTCATGTAAATTTCAAGCCATTAAGTTATATATAGTAATGTAGTATTGTATATATATATATATATATAACTATATAAATATTGAAATTTTAATAAAAAAGGATATTATTAGAAGGTATTGTTAGTAAATGTATTAAAAATACAAAGGACATTAAAATAATTCTTGCCTCCAGTCTTTTGTATTTGATAGTTTTTAAAATAAATTTGAATGTTTCTATTCTAGCTTCTGGTTCGATTCAATTTTTGAGAACCCCGGTTTCGAATCTGAAAAACTTAGCTGGTTTTCGATTTGACTCAGCTACCAATCTCCACAGGTTTCAAATTTAATAAAAACGTAAAACAAAATTCAAGATGGATTGTAAAAGCGTTTCTTCTTGCATAATGTGCTATGTGTTTTAAAGTCTTGTTTTTTTATATGGAAGTCCCCCGATCTCGTAGTTCAATTTGACCCATCTGCGAAGTCGTTCTTTACTTTTGGAAAAAAAAACAATTCATACCAAATTACATTAAAATCGGTTGAGATTTTGATGAATTATTAGAATTTGAGATTCCCGAAACTCCTAGAATCTCTAAACTCCATGATACTAGAATAAATTTATGAAAGCTACTCTTCATGGGTGCTTACCAAAAGTATATGTACCAAATTTGAGCTAATTTCGACAGTTGGAACTCGAGATTTTACGGATTCACGCATTTACCGACAAAATGGAACAATTTTTGTTAGGACCTAAAGAATTGCATATAAATTGAAATTCTAAGAAGGTTCTACATATAACGTGGCCTAGTACAACCTCATGTTTAAATTGTAAATGGAATTCATTAAGATCAATTCTAATAACCGTTAGGCATGATATAACCCCTCTGTCTCAATATGTACTTATATGGTTTAAGTCCATTTGTCTAACATAGTTAAATAATTAGCAGAGTTAGGAATGGTGTTTGGTCACATGATTCAGATAATTCAGTATTTCCTTCACCTTTTCCTATTGTTGAATGTTATATCTCCAATTTTCGTAAAACATATTATGAAGCCACGGTATTTTTTGGCTTCCAATAACCCACGTCCATGTTTATATTTGTATTTTTTATGTTCTACTTACAATCGACAAGCTAGGTTTTAGATACTACAATATGTTAAACTATTTTTAAAAGCTAGGTTTAAGAGACTTTGATACCAATAACTTTATCTACTAAATACTGAAGCGAGTTAGCAACAGACGAGCGAGAAAAGAAAATCCGCGGGAAAAAGTATTAAGCCCGAATATGTATATAAAAAGTATGATGTATATGAAAGAATATTTAAATATATCTGATTTTTTGCACAAAACTCAGCATTTATCAAATTAAACTTTTTAAATAAAGGTATATTAGACATAAGAGATTGTAAGTAATATAGGATCTAAAGTAACTGGGCTAAATTGCATGTATAAAGCTTATAAATTAACTCATGCATTACTCATTAAAGTTGGGAATTATGGAAAGTGTATTGTAAAATAAAATATAAAATAAAGTATTAGGTTATCAAAAGTGTTTTTTACTCCTGCTTCTCAAATTCTCAAATTATTAGTTCGACTCGAGTCAGTCACATTAATTGTTTTTAGTAAATATCCGTGTTATAGGCTGGTTCTTTATTACAAAGTGGATGTTAAACTCCTTTTATTAATTTATGCAAGAATTAATATGTATTTATTTTATATAACATGCTCAGTTGACATTATGCTTATTCACTAGCGCTAATCAATTAGTTATTAGCACTTTATCATTCTTATTGTATTTAGATGTTACTAATTTTTTAGCATTATTCCAGTGCAGATTAAGATGGTGGGAAATGAAATATTGTCTGAGGGAGTCACTGTTTTTGCAAATATGTTACCTATAGATTCCGGAAATTTTATAAAAGAAAGAAAGGATTGATTACTAATAGTCGACCAATACTTTAAACGAAGTATCGATTTGAAGACCTAAACACTTTTCGAAAATATTTGCATATGATGCATGTTAAGTTTGATAAACTCCTAGCTTAAGCAAAATCTCTTAAATAAAAAAAAAATACAGGGCGGATTGTAGATATTGACTCAAAAGTTTAAAGGTTGGATCAGACTTGAATAGTAAATTGATTTAGCTATTTGTATACAGCCATCCTTCCCTTAGTGTTTCCGCACGATATCTCAAAAATTGAACAACCTAGGAGTCTGAAATTTTTTAAATCTGTTCTTATACAAAAAGCTGTATTTGCCATTAAAATCCAACCTGTATGCTCAACGAGTTCGAGTAGCTGCCACACAACTACTTTTTTAATATAAACAGAACGTAATACCTAAAGCAAAGCTGAATATCTGAAATTTTATTAAATATAGTTAAGTTTAAAGGCCAACGTCTGCTCAAAATAAATTTGGTCTAATGCTAGAGGTTCGAATAGCTGCCATGCAACTTGTATTTCCTTTAATATGTAACTCAAAGTCTAATAAGCTCTATATTTGAAGCTTTGTCACAACTAATTAAAACTGTATAGTAAAACGTTTGTTCTGCATTCATACGAGTATTCTCTGACACAGTCTAATCTACACTCCTACATGGTTTTGGTATTTCCCCCTTTAATTCATTAAAAATAAATTAAAGAAATTTTTTTGTTTTTTGCATGTAATTGTAATCAAATATGCGTAAAAGCACAAAAAAAACATAACAAAAGCTTAATAAGTAATTATATAACAGTAAAAATTGTTTTTTAAAAGGATATCTTTACCGTTTGTTTTTTTTGAAAAAAAACATATTAAAAATATAAATAAACTTTGTTAAGTAATATTAAAGAAAATTTCAAAAATTAAAAAAAAAAGTTTCATAAGAAAACTTTTCATTTTGTTGTTGGTTTTGTTTTACTCTTTCCTGTTTAACAGTAATTTTTTTTCTTAATTGTTTGTTTGTATTTGTATTGTTTTCATATTATTTTCTACATGTATAACAACAAAATGTTTATTTTCCTTTTTGTTCCTTAAAAAAATTGTCATTATTGTTTTTATAAATGTTTTTTTAGTTAATTTTTAGGATATTTTAAAAATCTTCTATTAGCTTACATTTGTCTGTCTGGCTAAGCTTTTGAAAGCTTCAAAATTTGTACACCGCTTACAATAAAGGAATAAAATTTTTAAAACGTGGACCTATTGGAATATAATGAAAAAACTATTATGGAACAACTATTTTCTGTAATTCCACTATATATGGAGGTACCGAAATATCTGTTATGGAGTTTTGAAATTCGACAAAGCTTTATATTGAAAATACTGTAAAACAAGTTCGATCAGATGTACTTTCAATCTATAACAGAAGTTTGATAAGCTTTCTGTCACGAAAGTAAATAATAATAATAATATAGAATTACCACACGGCAAAATAATTATAGTGTTGCCACACGGTATTTTAATTTTTCATTATGCACAACCTTAATTTTGATAATTTTCTATCCATTATATATTCCAAAACGATTAGGACCTTGCTCTTTTGAGAGCATTTTAGATCCTTTGAGATAAGTATCAGTCATTTTTGAATTGGTCGCCCCTTATTTGGCAGCTTATAAGGACTGAAAATTCACTATTTTTAATCACCCCTACCTTAAAAACCAATTTTTTTTTGAAAAAATATTCAACAATTGAAGTTTTAACGCCTTACACCAATATTTGGATGTAGGTGTTGACGACTTCCAATCGAAGAAGGTGTTCTTTGAGTTTTCCAAATTTTTTCCTTATACGTTCCAAATATTTGGTGCAATTCGAAATCTGAACATTAGCCAAGTATCGGGAAATTTTAGGAGAGATTAGATCTTTCAGAATTAGCATAAGTTTCAGAAGGAAAAACTTTGGAAACTTCCCCTATTCAAGGGCTATTTTATCTCAAAAATAGAGAATTACACTGTATCTTAACAGTGTATATTTTTCCTAAAGATAATAGTACTTATTAAAACTCTATTGTGTACCTATTGAAGCTCTATTAGGTACTTATTGAAGCTCAATTGAAGCTCAATTGAACATTACATTTCGATAATAAACAGCTCTTCATAATTACAAAGGGCTTCAAAAACCCGAATAAACTGACACATTGTTTAGTTTTCAAAATGTCCTCTTTTGAAAATCCTTTGTATTTTTAATAACTTGCTTTTTAGGTATGTGTGTTTTTGTGAGTAAGTGTTTCTGATTTCAAATTTAAAAAAATAATTTAATGATTTTTAAATGTCATGTTTAAGTGTTATTTTGTGTAATTTTTTAAGATGTTAATTTGATGACGACAACAAATTAAAGTAAAAAAAAAAACAATAATTTGCTTAAAAATTAGAAAATTTTGTTTTTCAGTTTTTTTTTTTGGGGAGCTGCTGTGGTTTTTATTCATTGCGTATGCAAAATATGTAACAGTGATTTTATCTTAATTAATTTGTAATTTAATTTCTTTTTTTTTTTTACTTGTATAATTATTTTAATACATTAACAGTTATAACAGTTATATTTGTGTGTATAAAAACTATTTAGTTAATGTTTAAAGTCATAAGATAAAAAATAATTAAATTACTAATACATGTATAATTAAAATCTTTTAAATAGATTAAAAAACTTTTACTTTTTATGTTGTTTGAGAAATTACTTAAAAAAGTACAGTTAAATTAATTTAATACAATTTATATAGAATTTTGAAGATTTTACATGTTGATGAAGGGGAAAGGTTGTGTTCAAATGGAACTTTAAAAGGAAGAGGAGTATGACTTCAAAATAATTAATAACTCGTCCTTTTATATCCGAAAATAAGGTAACTCTTTAGAAAACTTTAAGAAATTTAGAAAAAATTACAAAATATTTCGAAAGATTAATAATCCAATACTATTCCAGTTTTCAAAGAATTCCAAAATTTTTATAGTAATACTTAAGGACAGACATAAATCGGAGTAAAGCCCTAACTAAATATTCGTAGATTTTTAAAAATCAAAAACAGAGGCGAGCCTTGATGGCAAATATTATATTGTAGAGTTATTAAATTAAAATGCTCTCAAAATACCATCTACCTCTATGCACATTAAATCTGTTAGAATATAAAACAAAATAAAATGGCGACTACTTTCAAATTCCTAAAAAGTAAATTACAGAAAATTGATAAGTTACACATAGCTTCGATCCATTTGATCCATAGTTTCGCAGATGACAGCAGTCTAGTGGCATCCTATGATTTCCTTAAGAAATTGAATGTCACACTACCGCAATATTAATTCGAAAAAAAATATCATGGTTAGTTTGATAAATCATAATTTAGCCACAATATCTGATTGGAGTAAAAGTAATAGAGTTGAGTTTAATACTTTAAAAACTCTAAGCTGTTTGATTTCCTGCAAAAGAAATCAGTTCAACCCAATTCTACGATTCCAAGGAGAAAATATTGAGCCACTCAGAAAGTTTAAGCATTTTAGGTTTGCAGCTAAATCAAAAAATGCTGTGGAATGAGCATATTTTTGATATAGCTAAAACTACTGCAAAATGCTTGGGTTTTCTGTACTGTAAAACAAATTTCTCTCCTAAGGATCAGTTCAATATCTATAAAGTCTTATAATGACACTTGACACTTGCTCTATTGAACTTAAGTCAATTATGCCTCCTCCTTAACAATTTCAACGTAACACCAGAGGAGCAATAAATGCCCATTTCTACAATGTGGAAATTCCAAGATGGTTTAAAACTTGAAACTCATTAGTTGTGAGAACTGCTAAGATGTAGAACATGCTTCCATCTGATGTGTTCTCCTCTATTAATACCATTCCATACTAAAACTTTCAAAAATTCAAAACGAATCTTTTCAGATTCATTTGCAATCTACCCCAAATTCGCCCTTAATTCAGACAATGGAAAATAGTAAGAGACATTGGAATGATAAGAGAACTACTGCTATATTCATTATTAATTAATTAGAAGTTTTTTACTTGAAGAAACAGGATTTACCGTTTTAATGTAATTTTTCTTTCTCAAGTTCAAGGACATCATTTTCAAAGGCCAGTTTTTCAATTTAGTTTTTAAAAATTCATGTATTTCCTTTAGCTTATTTATTTATTCATTTTC